>JASDQU010280105.1:0-14765 GCA_032191745.1 Picea mariana
ATAGAAACCAGAGAGTTGGTGCTCTCAAACAAGTTGGATCTTGTAAAACAGAGGTAGTAGCCTCACATTGAGTTGGTGCTCAATTATAGATGATGTACAGAACTTAAAAGACTACCTATAATTTCGAGGAAGAAGAGATTTTTTCCCTTTATGGGTTTCCTCGTGAAAATCTATCTCTGTGTATATTTTATGTGTGACAGATGCTCATTATTTATGTTGTCCATATGTTGTATAATATTGATGATCACTTGAAGAAATATTAAGAATGTTTTAATAGACTTAAAATTGTTTAAGCACAATGACAACTGATTCACCCCCCCTCTCAGTTGTCTTAGTAATTCAATAAAGATTACATATTGCTCTGTGATCCTTGTTATTGAGTCAGTTTTTCCAAGACAGTTGTCTTGTTTTCAATATGTTTAAAAAGAAGTTCAACCTGGAAAAAATTCTATTGTGTTGGCCATTTCTGTAGTCCTTAAGCCTTCTATTGGATTGCCCATCCCTGAGCTAGTATTGAATCACTTATTACTCTGGCCTACCTCAAATCTTCTTACCTGTTTCATATCATTGATGGGGGATATATTAATTCCCTCCTGTGATGAGTATTTTCCTATCTACTTCAACTCATTATCCAAGAATTAGACTTAGAAACTAATTGGTACCTTGGAACTTGCATGCCTCAATGGCAGGTTTCCTTGCTTTCGAGAGTGGGTTTTCATTTTTTATCATTGATCGGGAGATTTCGTCGAGTGTTCGACTTCAGCTCATTAATTCACATTTGTTGTATTGTACTAGAGTATCTTGGGGGTCATTGACATTAATGGTGATTTACCTTGCACTTGTTAACGATATTCACTAATGACTGGTAATCAATTGGTTTCTACCATGTTCGACTTCAGCACATGTATTCACATGGTTAGATTCGTACTATAGACTGGTGGAGATGAAGACCCTAGATCTTTTATGATAGATTCAGGTTGCATTGAAGTATATTCAGATTGTACTATTGCATAGATCCACAATGTATGTTTCATGGCTATGTTCAAATTGAGTCTTTAACACATAGATCCACAGTGTGTTTTTGGTGGCTATGTTCAGTTTTGAGTCGTAACGGCATGGATCCACAGTGTATGTTTGGTGGCCATGACCTATATTAATTAAAATGGATATTTGCATGTCGTAATTTATTATTTGAGTCATTTGTATTATGAGTATGGGAATGCCTACCTCAGTGATGACATATTATTGTATTGTATTTTGTTGTTTGTTGGCAGGTTTCCAACTGACGTGTTCCTTTTTCCCTTCACACACTCGACAAAATATTTCAGCTATCACTTTGTTCTAACTTCATACTTTGGGGGGCTCTCTGTTACACATTATTTTCATTACCCCTATGACCGTCAATGATGTAAACCTATCCTTTGTCTTGATAAGGATCAATGGCCTAAATCCTTGAAGAAGAATGAAGATACATTTTCCCATAGAGATGAAATTATACTTTTCCTTTGTCAAAAACCTTAGAAAAATGGATCATTGCACCTTGATTAGTGTTAAGGGTGAAATGATCTAGGATTGTCCCAAGTTGCACCATAGTGTCCTATGACGTCGTCGCAATTTTCTAAGTGTTAACGGTGCGACGATTTTCATACGAAGGAAAAAGAAGAATTTCTCGAAAGCTCTAGAATAGAAGCTTCGAGGGTGACGTGGCCTCCGATCAATTTGGATATGAGTCGAATCCATAATCTCTTGGGATTATCCTAACCTCCTCACCCTATCCTTTTCAACCTATAAATGAAGAGGATTTATCATGGGTAAAGTTGGATTGAGTTGGCTAGAGCTTAGTTGGAAAGCTCTTGAGTTTTGTAGCTTGGAGTTTTTGGAGCTTGTATGTTGGCTTTGAGATTTTCTTTGTCAAGATAGATTCTTGATCTCAGAATTTATGGAGAATAAGTGTGTGGGAAGAAAGGAATTGTTGGAATGGACCTTACAACATCAAGGCATTGGTTTTATTATCCTTTTCATATCTTTAATACAGTGATATATTTCCTTCCCATAAAATTGGTCTTATTTTATTGTATGAATCCTTGATCACATATATAGGTTTTGTTGAGTATACGTTGTTTATTTCACTTCATTGGCTTGTGTATTTTTATAGGTTCAGCATCCCATAAGCCTTGGAACAAAGCAAGGATGACACTAGCGAGGACAAATGACATTTTAAAAGGTATGTCATTTATCTCTTGTTAGTTAGTATGCTTGATAATTAAAACCTAGGGAATTTTTTATATTATGTCTTGTTTTGTTCTAGTTTCGGGGTGAAACTAGGGAGATTTGTTTGTGTCCACACTTACCGATTAGTCCAACAACACTTTGGAATATTGGCATTTTCCAATATTTCCATATTTTGGTTTCATCAGTATGCCAATTTAAAATATCCCATAATGTGGATAAATTTTGGGTGTGGAGAAAGTATTTGATATTGGAGGTTCGCAACAGGGAGTCTAAAGGAGGCTCTCCCAGAATCGAGTCCTCTCAAATAAATAATTTTTTCCTGTTTCCAGGTATCCATGTTAAAAGAGGTTTGAAGAAGCCATAAACTTTTTGACAGATAGTAAAAATAGGGGAGCCTTTTGAAACTTTAGGAACTATGTAGAGACATTTCCTCCTAGCTCCAATATAATATTTCTTCCATAAGACGTATTTTCTCCACGTTAGCTTTCCAGTTACCAGATTCCAAATTATTTTGGCCCCTAGTGCGAGATTTTTGGATCTCAAATCTCTTATTTGAAGGTCTCCTTTTGAGTAAGGCTTTGTTACTTTCCACCAACTGACTAATGGAAATTTATTGTCACTCCATTTGCCTCCCTTCTAATGAAAACTTCTTAGGAGTGACTCGATTTTGATTATGAATCTAGTTGGAGATAATAGAATGGAGCTTCGATAAATTAGAATGATAGAAAGGACCAACTTGATGAGAACAAGCTTCCCTGCTAGATTTAGCCAGGAAGCATCTCGAGCTTGGATTTTGGATTTTATCTTGTCAAGTAAAGGAGACCAATTAGAGGAATTGGGCTTGGTTTTGAAAATGGGGACTCCTAAATATTTGAATGAGTCCCATTGAGTTTCCCCTTCCAACTCCAAAATATGAGATATTTCCACCATTTCCCTTGGGTTGCAGTTCCATCCAAAGATTTAACTCTTCCTGTAGTTTATTTGGCTCCCAAAAGATTCCTTATAGAGGTCTAGTTGTTGTTTAAAATTACGCGTTATGATGGTACTAGCCCCTCCCAAAAGAAGTGTATCATCAACAAATTGAGCATGGTTTATATATTTGACCCCTCTTTTAATTTCTATGCCCATTAATTCCTTATGAGTACAACATTTTTCTAGTTGAAAGTTGAGCGTTGATGCTTGAATGGAATAAAACAGAGGAGATAGCGGGAATCCCTCTCTAATCCCCCTAGATTCATGAAAGAATTTTTTTGCTTGACCATTTACTAATGGGGCAATCCGTGGAGACTTGATATAATCCTTTATCCAATGAATGAAAGCAGTGTTGAAACCAAACTTTTGCATTACCTGAAATAAAAATTTATTCCTTACTATGTCAAAAGCATTTTCTATATCTAAATTCACAACCATGCCTTTTTTCACGTCGGTGCATGCTTGAATGAATCGCCTCTTGAACCAGAGTTATATTATCAGTGACATGCCTTCCTTTGATGAAGCCACCTTGATTCTCTGGGATGATTTCTATAAGAATACCTTTGTTTCGATTTGCGATTACTTTCTTGATAATTTGTAACTAATATTACATAAGGAGATTGGACAAAATCTATCAAGGGATAAGGATCCTTTTTCTTTGGGTATTAAAGCTAAAAACATAGAATTAGTGCTCCCACCAATCTTTGGCATTTTTGTGACTTTATTACCTTTTTATCTAAATCATGCTTTATGATTGGCCAATAGACTTTGAGGAATCGAGTTGTAATGTCATTAGGACCAAGTGGTTTATCGGAATCCATATTGTCCAAAGCTGGTTTAATTTCTTTTAATGTGACCAGAGCTATAATATGTTGATTGGGTCTTGGATAGATGACCGAAGGGATCAGGATGAGAAATTGATGGTGGTTTTCAATGGAAGAATCCTAAATGTAGATACCTTTAAAGTAGAGGTGAGCAACTTTCTTGATTCCTTCAAAATCATTAACAATCTGATTCTGGCTATGGATTTCCTTTACTGAATTGAATTTTTTTATGGCTTCTTCTTGCTTATGAAAAAAAAAATTGTTCTTGTCCCCAGCTTTAATCCAAAGACTACGAGATTTTTGTCGCCAATATCCTTCTTCCTATCTACATGCTGAATGGATCTTTTTATGGAGATTTGTTTCTTTCTCCAGACTATCTAGTCTTATAGTTCCTTCTTCCATATTTAGTTGATGAGATTCTAGATGTTGTTGGGCTTCCACTCTTTGGGATGAATGGGATTTCAAGGATTTTGCCGAGATTTTGAGAGCTCGTTGTTAGGACCCAAAAATGTCCATTTTTCACTATACCTTTTGCTCATTGAACCTTATCATTTCTATGCTAAAATGCCTAATATAATGTTACTAAGAACTTTTTCCCAAGGTATGAATGATTGATCTTGATTTTGTATTCTTAATTACTTAACATGTTTGATTGGTAGAGTTTATCATATTTTATCCATGAATGTTCAAATAATGATAAAAATGTGTAGAACAACCAAGTCTTCAAGAAAGATCATTGTTGTTACACTAGTTGCTACAGTTGTGCGCCAATTCTGCATGATGTTACATCACTACAACAATTGCACACCATTCTTGGAATTTGTTACACCTGCTGCAATAGATGCCCATCGATCCTGGAAGATAATATATCATTCAAATCTGAATCCTAAAGACCGATCCTCAAGTTTGTTACACGTTTTATCTCACACTGGTGATCAAGATCATTTCTAGATTTTGTGAAGATGACAGATATTTTATATCATACTAACAGCTTGATAATCTCTGATTCTCAAGGTTGTTCTAAGTTCATTTCAACTGAATGTATCTGTCTTTAAATAACAAAGATTTTGTAATCATCGGGGAGTGAAAAGATTAGTTGTGGAACAAAGAGTAAAGTGAAGAATTTTGTATCTGAACATTTTGGCAATTTAATAAAGAAAGTGATTTGAGTTTCTCCAACCTAATGTAGTCTTTTCAAGTGAATTCAGTGAGAACAAAAGGGCCCACCTTCCTCCCAGACTCCCCTCTGTTTTGAGTTTTAGATTAACTTCTTTGATTTGGGTGATTTATCTGTTTATCATTTCTAGAACATATTTTTTGTTACAATTCAGTCCCTTTTTGTTAAATGCACATCACTGCGTCTCATGAGAGTTAGAGTCAATTGTTGTATACTGTTAGAGAATTGATTTGAAAGTTAATTCCTTTTCTGCATTAGATTAAATCTCTATTTTTAAGAAAAAGTAAATAGAACTGTGAATTCCCTTTTTGTAATTAAGTAGACTTCCTTTCAACAATTAGCACATAACTTCCTTCTGCAAGAGTAATATAGAAGATTAGAATAGATTAGGTAATCCAATATTCTTATACACTCATCAAATTCCACTCCTAGAAATTAGATTTCAATTATGCAAGTGTGACTTCAATTTTGCAACAATAGATTAGAACTCCAGTTGTGTCAGCAACTTGTGTTAGTGTTTAGCTTTGCAAATATGTTTCTTTTAGTGTTAATTTACCTTACTACAATTGATTAGTGTTTGCTTTCATAATCTATCATAGAATGTGCACAATTATCTTGAAATAACATAACTTCCCTGGGTTTGACAATTCATATTGAACACCTTAATTATCTATTTATTTAGACAATTAAAGTGCCCAACATTTTGGCGTCGTTGTCGGGGAAGATAATTATAGATTCTTGTAAGAACATTAGTTTTATTTTCTTAGGAATGAGTAGTCTACATGAATCGAGGAACCAGAGGACATATCCCCAAAAATACTAACCCTACAGGTACCAGAGGACGTGGAGGAAGGAAACCTACACTGGGAAGGCCAACCTTTGTTGATGAGATTATAGCTAGAGAGGATTCTTCTTCGAGATCTATCTTTTGCCCTTAAAATCCTCCAAGAAGACATATTCCTCAGACATCATAACTACCCCATTTTGAAACATCTTTTTCATCAGGGGTTGAAGTTGAAGATTTGTCACCAACAAGTTAGCACGCAACACTAGAGAATATTGAAGATCAAGAAAGTGTAGCTCGGAATAGGGAAAATCCAGAAGAAGTTGTTTATCAGATCAATGGATAGATAGTCACTAAAGAAGAGTAGGACACTTTCTGTATTGAGTGGAGAGATAGAGAACGTATGGAAAATAAAGGAGATAATGAAGAGGAGATCCATCGTGAGGATCTAGTGAACAATGAAGATCAGGTAAATGATGAAAATAATATCTCTACCCCGGTCTTTCCTATTACTAATATTCCCACATGGGGGATGGATCCTATGAAGAACATACCTCTCTTAGCATTGCCAAATTTCCATGGATTATCTGTTGAAGATCCAGATGAGTTTCTATTTGAATTTGATATTCTGTGTAGAAGCTATGACTACACTACCACTTTGCAGAAGCTTAAATTGTTTCCGGCTACATTGAAGGGTAACATGTTAAGATGGTTTATGAGCCTTGGAGGAGAGAATATTTCAACATGGGGACAAATGAGGCATCTTTTACTAAACAAATACCAAGACTACTGTCGAATGAGGGAATGAAGAGAGGAATTGTTCAACATGTCTCCAAAGGAGGTCGAGACCCTTGAAGATTTTGTGGAGTGACTCCAGTATAATCTAAAAAGGTATGGACATCCGGATGTGAGTAAGGACATTCTGAGAACTATTTTTTTGAAAGGAGTTAGAGATGATTTTTTAGATATGATGAATATGCTTGGAATGGGAGATATATCTAAGGAATCCTATGAAGACATTGTAAATCTTTGTAAGAGATTCTCTCGAGGATCTACAAGGAATAAGTCAGCTACCAGGGATGCCACTTTTTCAAGGGTATAGAAATCATCCAATGGAGGGGAAACAAGAGCATAAATAGGTAATCTGTTAGAATATTTCAAAACAGAAATGATTAACTCTTTTTCCTCACAAATTGACACTCTGCAGGTCAAACAAAAATAAGCAGAATCAGATCTGGCATTGTCTATTTTATGTTCGAAATGAAGAAAGAAACATCCACTAAGGGAGTGCCCACTAAACAGTTTCCAGGTATGTCTTATTTGTGAATTAGATCATGCTACTAACCAATGTCCCTCCCTACCAGGTGTAAAAGCATCAATGAAGGAAACTAATGAGGAAGCATAGGCTACCTATCTAATAACACAGAGGAGACAATGGAAGCCACGAGGTCAAGGTATAAACCCTCAATTATATCCTGTAGCACTTAATTATTGGAATAATGTGAACAATCAGCTTCAATATGGCCAGATGAATGCACCCCTTCCAAATCAGATGCCACCTCCTTATGAGGATCCCAATGCATGGGTACCTATGCCCCCAAAACAAAATCATCTTGGGCAATGGAACCCATATTGGAGAGGCCCTCAACAACATCTTACTTATCAAAACCCTCACCAACAGAACCCCTATCAACAACAGTTCCAACCCTAGTACCAGCAGCAACAACTGCAGTTACCTCCCAATCCCCCATAGAATAATCCTCCCTTACGACCTCAAATGCCTGTGCAACCTAATGCAAATCCAAATAAAAAGGATGTTCAAAATAATGATATACACAATGGGCCAGCTATGTCTATTACCCCTATGCCTTGTGATGATATAAAATTAAGATTAGGGAGAATATTCAAGCCAATAATTGAAGATGCTCCATCTTTAGAATTAGACAAGGAATCGACAGAAAAACCATCTATTGATACAGAGGAAATCAGCGAACCTATCATAGAATTAGCAGAACCCCCATTATCTGAAATATTGGAAATTACAAAAAATATGAAATTACCATCCTTCAATCTCTTAGGAGAATTTCAAAATATGCATGTTAACATTCCATTATTGCAAGCAATTAGGGATGTCTCTATTTATGAGAAGACTGTAAGAAACCTCTGTATCAAAAAGCCAGGAAGGAAACCTAGGGACCCCCTCACAATACAAGTAGTGGGAGAATTGTCTGAACTGATGTTAGGCAAAACCCCACCTATTAAATATGGCGACCCAGGAAACCCTACAGTCACTGTCAAAATTGGACTGACATTTATTCCTGATGTTTTAGTTGATTTAGGGGCAACAATTAACATTATGCCAATAGAGACAACACAATTTCTACAACTCAGAACACAAGTCCGACCTACTCCTACTGTTTTAGAATTAGTTGATCATTCTACTATCAAACTAGAAGGAGTAATCAATGATCTAGTTATTTTAGTTGATTCATGGGAGTATCCTGCTGATTTTGTCATATTGCAACCTAAAACCCTATTTGGGGGGCCACCCTCTAATTCTAGGAAGACCATGGTTATATACAATTGATTCTTTCATTGGTTGTAGATCTGGTTCAATGACCATCTCTGATAGTTATGATACCAAGAAACTTACCCTTTATCCTCATGCTACACCCAGTGTGGAACCCAAAAATTCTTTATGGATGGAAATTGAGGATGAAAGCACTCTACATGTGCTAACCATCAGAAAATCCCTAAGTTTTAAAGACGAGACAGAGGATGCGCTAATCAATATCTTTATTAGTGACCCCTCTACTATTACACCAAAAATGTATCATCGATTGATTAGAATATTTGACCCTAGTGCCCAAGAAGGAGTTGGCACAGAGATGTTCTCTGAAACTATTGTAAATCAATTTAATTCAGTTGTAACAGTAGACACTGAAACAATTGAATTATTTCCTAAAGTCAGTTCTAAGAGCATCACTGTATAAATCAAACCTGGAAAAACCCTGAACATCAATCCTGATTTATCTTCTTCTGAAACTGGACGTTTGATGAAGTTATTGATCTAACATAAAGAGGCATTTTCCTGGGATTACATGGATATGAAAGGAAGTTCCTCTGAACTATGCACCCACCATATATACATTAAGGAAGAATGCTGACCCATTTGCCAAACCCAATGGAGAATGAACCCTAATATTAAAGATATTGTTAAAGAAGAACTCCAAAAACTTCTTAATGCAGGATTCATCTACCCTATATCAGACAGCGAGTGGGTTTCACCCCTGGTTATTGTGCCTAAAAATAATGGTAAATGGAGAGTGTGTTTGGACTATAGAGCCCTGAATAAGGCCACGCAGAAGGATCATTTCCCTCTGCCATTTATTGACAGATTCTAGACAACCTATCTGGGAAAATGTTTTTCTCTTTCCTATATGGATTTAGTGGCTACAACCAGATAACCATTGCTCCATGGGACCAATATAAGACCACCTTTACCATCCCTTGGGGTACATTATCCTACAATATTCTCCCATTTGTCTTGTGTAATGCACCATCCACTTTTTAGAGAGTTGTAATTGGTATTTTCTCTGATACGGTAAAACACTGTATGGAAATATTCATGGATGACTTTACACCCTATGGTACTGATTTCGATGAAGCTTTAGATAATCTGGAAAAAGTAATCAAAAGATGCATATAGTCTCATCTTTCTATAACTTAGTACATAAAAGTATCATATGATGAAGAGAGAAGGTGTGGTTTTGGGACACTTCATTTCTTATGCAGGAATTCAGGTAGACCTAGCCAAAATCCAAGTAATTTTGGGCATTCCAACTCCATCAACTCCGAAAGAAGTAAGAATATTTTTAGGGAATGTTAGATATTACAGGAGATTCATTAAAAAAAATTCCAAAATTGCCTCTCCCTTATTGTTTCTATTGACAAAAGATGTTGACTTTAGTTGGACTGACAATTGCGAATTGTCTTTTGCAGATCTGAAACATAAATTATCCACAACTCCCATTTTGAGAGGGTCGAATCAGGCTATTCCATTTCACATCTCTTCAGATGCTTCAGACACTTCAATTGGTGTAGTTCTAGGGCAATAGGAGTACAAATATCCCTATTTTATCTACTATATCAGCAAGAGCATGGCTCTTGCAAAGTTAAACTTTACAGTCACAAAAAAAGAGTTCTTGGTAGTAGTTTATGCTATCAATAAATTCAGTCATTATCTCACTAGTTATTCTACTTTTATTCATACTGATCATTCAACAATTAAATATTTTATGAATAAACCAATTACTAATGCCCGAGTAACAAAATGGTTGTTATTACTACAATAATTTGACACCACTATAGTAGATAGACCACGAAAAGAAAATGTGGTTGTTGATTTTTTCTCAAGATTGAATATAAATGATGAAAATTCACATGTAGATGATTCATTTCTAGATGAACATGTGCTTGCAGTATCTTCTCACCCACCTTGAAATGCAGACATTGCTAATTATTTGGTTGCAAGGAAGGTACCTCAACATCTATCTCCCCGTGAAAGAAGGAAGATTATTCAGAAGAGTGCTCTGTATAGTTGGATAGGGGGGTATCTTTTCCAGGGATGATTTTAAGGATGGAAATTTATTTTAAAATGTAGAAACCTTGGGGAATCTTATAAATCCTTCATATGCCAACTATAAATGTTTGGTGATATTTTTGTAAAAATATTCAAATTTCTAAGAATTTTATATAGTTTTTATAAAATTTTGGCGATTTGTAAGGTAAAATAATTTTATCCTATAGAATTTGGGTGAATCATTATTAAAACAGTGAATCTTGTTTTAGGAAAAACCATGGAAAATTAGCCCATGAGCGAAATTTATCCCCTAAAATCATCCTGATTCTTTTCTACATAAGCCCAGATCAAGAAATCAAGAGATGTGTGAGAGATGATGAATTTTATGATCTACTTAAAGCTTGCCATGATGTCCCTTGTGGGGGTCATTTTCTTGATAAAAGGATTGGGCATAAAATTTTGAGGATGGGCTATTTTTGGCCCAAAATATTTCAAGATGCAAGGAAGTATGTCCAAGACTGTGACAGTTGCCAACGAATGGGTCAACCAAATCATAGGGATGGGATGTCTCTCCAACCTCAAATTGTTTTAGATCCTTTTGAGAGATGGGCCATGGATTTTGTAGGGCCCATTAACCCACCTTCTGATGAGAAAGTCTATATATTGGTTTGCACAGATTACATGACCAAGTGGGTAGAGAAAAAATCACTCATCTGGGTCTCAAAAGAAGTTGTCTTAGAATTTTTGTTTGAAGATATATTTGTTAGGTTTGGAGTTCCTAGAGAGTTAGTAACTAATGGGGGACCACCTTTCACATCACATAAGTTTGAAGCCCTACTCTATAAATATCATGTTTTGCATAGAAAAGCTTCTCCATACCATCCCCAAGGTAATGGGTAGGTGGAAAGTACAAACAAAGTCATAGAAGATATTCTTACTAAGACAATTAGGGAACATTGTAGGGATTGGTTTGACAGATTGCATGAAGATCTATGGGCTTATCGAACCTCTTGGAGGAACACAACTGGTTTTTCTCCTTATGAACTGGTATATGGGAAGAGCCCTGTTTTTCCCATTGAGTTTGAAATCAAAACCCTAAGAATTGCATCAGCAGTCAATCTAGACTTGACTATGGCATAGAAGGCCAGACTACAATAGATAAATGAGTTGGATGAGAATAATTTGGATGCTATTCATCAAACCACAGTGATTCAAAAAAAATAACCAAGTGGCATGACCGAGTCATAAGAAGAAGTGATTCAAAAAGGGAGGTTGGGCTCTATTGTATGATTCACGCTTTAAATAATTTCAGGGTAAGCTACGTACAAGATGGCTGGGACCTTACAAGGTAGACACTATTTTTCCCAATGGGACAGTCAAGTTGACCACTATTGATGGATCCAATACACAGTTACTTGCAAATGGTCATCGCTTGCACCTATATCAGCATCCACTTTCCAAGAAATAATTTACATCCAGATGTACAGCTGATACAAGTTATCAATTTTTAAAGGGACATGAGCTTTATCCTTTCCCTTCTAAACCTTAAAACTTTTTTCTTTTCAATAAAACCTTGTATATAAATAAACTCTGCAAATTTGAATTTTTCAATTTTTGCTTCAAAAATTTTATACTTCTTTAATAAATTCATCCTAGAAGATCAGGAAGTTACTTGTGTGCAAATGGATTGATGAACAACAAGGAAGATTATAGTGGAAGGAGTCAAAGGATTAGTTTTTGGAAATTGAAAAACATCCTAAAAACTAAGTGATTTTGTGTTTGGCCGGGTTACATGTTGTTACACCTCTTTCCGACAAAATGGTCACTTTACATGATGTTACACCATTGTCCCGACTATTTTTTATTACATGTTGTTACACTCCTTTCCGACAAATTGATCGATTTACATGTTGTTACACCATTTTCCCGACTATTTTTTCTTACAT
The DNA here is from genome assembly GCA_032191745.1 of Picea mariana. Classification (NCBI taxonomy): domain Eukaryota; kingdom Viridiplantae; phylum Streptophyta; class Pinopsida; order Pinales; family Pinaceae; genus Picea; species Picea mariana. Next base: position 12,518 of record JASDQU010280105.1, read on the forward strand.
GTTGTTACACTCTTTTATGAAAAATTGTCCGATTTACATGTTGTTACACCTAATTCCACCATTCTGGCCAAAATACATGTTGATACACCCACTGTTGTTATTCCTTTTCATTATTTTACATGTTGCTTCACCCATTTTTCTTTCACATTTCTGCAACTTTTCCATACTGAAACATTGTTGTTTTTTCATTTTCGTTATTTTTGTGAATATTTCCGCCATTTTCCAAAGTACTTCATGCTCTCTCTGTTAGAAAAGGCCTCTTCATCATTACTTGACTCACATCCTCATATTTCCAGTTGGTCAACCAAATAAAGGACTCCACCTCTACTCCACTTGTCATATCATCATTTCTCATGTTCCAGAGCCATCTCTCATCATTACATCTATTCCACGTGGATCAAATGGCAGTTGGAGAGTGTGGTTACTCTGAAAAATCGGTTTGTGTGGTAAGTTATGAGGTACATGACTAATATTACGTGTTAAAGTAATATAGATATGAAAGCAAGCTTTAATAGTTACCAAGGCATGAGCCTCAGCCCTCGGCTGCAACAGAAGTTAAATCCCCCACTGTAACTGCCCGTAAATCGACTCAGAGAAGAAAATGAAAAACCAGAAGCAACTCTAACACCACTTAGAAAAGTATCAACAGAGTTGAACTAGAAAAGATAAACCCTATTCCTGCAGTTGTTATTGAGCCAACAGTTGAAAACCCAATTCTTGGACCAAGTCATGAGCCTCAGCCCTCAGGTACAACAACTATTTTTGAAGAACTTCCTCCCACTCCTAAAGCTAAGAAAAGGAAAACCCATCCTTCTGTCTTTACATTACCTAGGAAGAGAACTAGGTCAGCGAGGTCTACTGCAACAACAATTACAGCCCCCACTGTACATGACTAATATTACGTGTTAAAGTAATATAGATATGGAAGCAAGATTTAATGTTTACCAAGGCATGAGCCTCAGCCCTCGGATGCAATAGAAGTTAAATCCCCCACTGTAACTGCCCATAAATCGACTCAGAGAAGAAAATGAAAAACCAGAAGCAACTCTAACACCACTCAGAAAAGTATCGACAAAGTTGAACCAGAAAAGCTAAACCCTATTCCTGTAGTTGTTATTGAGCTAGCAGTTGAAAACCCAATTCCTAGACCAAGTCATGAGCCTCAGCCCTCAGGTGCAACAACTATTGTTGAAGAAATTCCTCCGACTCCTAAAGCTAAGAAAAGGAAAACCCCTCCTTCTGTCTTTACATTACCTAGGAAGAGAACTAGGTCAGCGAGGTCTACTGCAACAACAATTACAGCCCCCACTGTACATGACTAATATTGCGTGTTAAAGTAATATAGATATGGAAGCAAGCTTTAATGTTTACCAAGGCATGAGCCTCAGCCCTCAGCTGCAACAGAAGTTAAATCCCCCACTGTAATTGCCCGTAAATCGACTCAGAGAAGAAAATGAAAAACCAGAAGCAACTCTAACACCACTCAGAAAAGTATCGATAGAGTTGAACCAGAAAATCTAAACCATATTCCTGCAGTTGTTATTGAGCCAGCAGTTGAAAATCCAATTCTTGGACCAAGTCATGAGCCTCAGCGCTCAGGTGCAACAACTATTGTTGAAGAAATTCCTCCCACTCCTAAAGCTAAGAAAAGGAAAACCCCTCCTTCTGTCTTTACATTACCTAGGAAGAGAACTAGGTCAGCGAGGTCTACTGCAACAACAATTACAGCCCCCACTGTAACAACCAGTATGTCAACTTCATCTTATGTTGAATCAGACACACCTCAAAACACCCCTGTTGTTGCGATATAGTGTCTTGATTTTGTTGATGCTCAGACCCTACTCGATTTTGACATCAATAATATAAACATGAGTGAGATGCAAATTGATCCTATGGAGATATGTATACCAGGTTTTACCTTGTGCAAGGAACTTCAAGAAACCATTTTGTCAATTTAGGCTAAATGTAAACAAATTGTGACAGAATCATTGGCTCCGCTTGATGATTCTATGCATCACTCATCGAGTGACAAAGTACAGATTATACAAGACCCCAGCATTGCATATTTTCCTCCTTGTCTAGTTGTTGAAGAATTCCCCCCTTCTCCTAAATCAAAAGAAAAGGAAAAATCGATTTTGTCTCTAGTCTACCTAGGAGGAGAACTAGGTCAACGAGGTCTACTGAAGCAGTAGTTGGATGGAAGAATATGGAACATGAAATACCCATTCTTCGTCCAGTATTCTCCATT
>JASDQU010280107.1:0-14677 GCA_032191745.1 Picea mariana
CTACATCCCTGATTGAGAATAGGGAGGACTTATGGTGGGATATCCTCTCTACTTCAGATGACAAATCTCTTATTTCACTCATGGCCAAATTTCCTTTCACAACATATTGATTTGACAAATCTTCTTTGGATTGGTAGACTGCTCCAGGTGCCTTATTAAAGACATGATTTTTGTTGCTGAAAGATCTTGAGCTACTTTCACCCTGTGGCGTCCTCTCTATATGATATTCTTCATTTTTGGTTATGCTCTCCACCATATCCATGCTCATTTTATCCATAGGTTCTTCCTCCTCTAGGTTTACTATCTCTGGGGACTATGTGATCTTCATCTTCTTGAGAAAATTTTGCTGAACACTGGTGCCCAAGGCCTCTTAATTGCTCCTTTTGTTACAAACACTCATCTTGGGAGCTTTAATAATCAACCTCAAAGATTTTTTCTACATTTGGATCTATTGTGGGGATGACTCTATTTGTTTTGTCTGATCAGGCTACAAAACGACTTCCATATCAGCACAAGTTTCCAGATTTGCCAGTTTATCAAATCCTTCAACATGTTGATGCTCATAGGGGCCTTTTTTACTCATCAGTCTTCTTTTAGATATGACTTGGTGTGGATCATATCTCCTTCCTTGTAACTTAGAAAATTTGAATTCATTTAGCTTGGCCTGGATCTGAGGCAAACAACATCTAGTCTTTACCACAAAGGGCCCTATTATGAAAGGAAACTTTAATTTATATGTTTTGTGTATTTTCAAAAAAAATTATGTTTCTGAGATGATCCTTTGCCTAATGAACTCTAGGGAAAAGACTCTGGGAGTCAAGAACACAGGTAAAAGGTGAGGTCCATATTGATAACCATACACCCAAATTATAGTGGAGTGCATGAAAAGCACCCAATCTCCTACCCTATTCTAAGGATTGGGCTACATAGAACTTTTCATTTCTTCCAAAAGCCCTAGCAGGTTAGTGCTGAAGAGTAAGCTATAAACTCTGGACATGATATTATTTATAAAAATAAGCATTGTGATCCTTTTGCATTCAATCGATATAAATGCAACTTCAAGAAACTCTGTCTTATTTTTTTCCAGGAACATTCTTAGCAATTGCGTGTAATACCTGAAGTGTCTCAGTGAATTGAAATCTACCAGCTATTTGTGCATATTATCAGCGATGAACTCTTCAAAACTGATACACACCGACTGACTGGACTCTGACTAAAAAAACATCAACGGGAAAGACAAAATTACCTCTACCACAAATTTGTCATTGTCCAATCCTAAAATTTGATTGAGTATGGAATAGTCCCACTGGACATCAATAATCATGACGCTTACATTCATGAGCAATGACAGACTCTCAAAATGATGTTCATGTTTAACAATGGTCTACAAAAATAGGGTTTTGACCTTTGGGGGACATTCTCTATAGATTGTGATTAGTTTCTCTTCATCAAAGGGCTCCGACGTGTGGGGGAAGACTCTGATGTACTGAGGGTGTGTCGAATTGACAGGATATCTACTCTGCACAGGACCTATGACCCTAACTTATTCAAAATGGCCTTTTATTCCTGGGAGTATTGTTCTGCACACCAGCTTATAAATTCTGGAAAAGGGAATGTGACTTCAACGACGTAAGGAGTTATGGAAGCTTGGGCTACTTCGAGGAAGGGTATTCGTTTCCTGACATTGTCTAACAAATTAGATCTGGATACGGAAATGGGTGAGATGGTTATTTCTGTGTCAAATATATCAGAGTCCTTGTCAATTAGAGCTTCTTCTTTAGAGGAAGGATCTTGCTCTATTATGGATAAAATGACAGGATTCATGGCCATGATGAAAAATACATGTAAATGAGTGGAGAATGCATGAGTTTGGTTCACTGTTGAGCTTTAGTTCGAAAAGAGCATTTGTGCCAATTTTCAAACTTTCAAATGATTTGAAATACCATAAAATAATGACTGGGCCCTCCTTTTATATGCTCTTTTCGATATTAGGGATGAGGCAAAACGGTTTTGGGTAGACCGCTTTTCTCCCCCATGTGCCTCTAGTGGCGCCACATGTTTGTGAGCTGAAACCACGGTATTTCCCCCAGACCGATCTTGATCAATTAGCCTTCATGTTATTTCCTCGCCCGATACATCTCCTGATTGTCGATCTGGGTTGTTTAAGATATGTGGCCCACTAGGCCCTATCAACTTCTGTGCCTCCACTATATTTGGCCCTTCTCCGCTAGGTGTGAAACTGTCCTCCAAATGTATCACATCTCCACACTGATCTATCCCCTTGTTGAATTTGAGACTTGGATTCTATCTAATAATTGTTATTGTGATAACACCAAGGAAATCAGATTGAGGAGACAGATGTAGACAACGATGTTGTAGATGACACTATTGTTGTACTTTTCAATGAAACATATTTTTATACCAGACTCTTAACACAACAAGAATATGAGGTATCCCAACTGTCAAATTAGTTTGATAATCAAATAGGGGAAGAGGGAGTTATTAAAGGCCAACCCCTGAAACAATATGATTTGAGGCCTAGACCCAAGGCTCCCAAAACCACTACCTCTAATAAAAAAAAATAGGTTGAAGTTCCTACCAAGCCAAATCCAAGTAAATGTGTGTCATATAAAGCTCAACAACTTCCCCTATCTAAACGTGTAGTCCTGAATTTGATAGACCACCAACCTCTTTCATCCTAGAGCATGAGTTGAGCAAGATCAAGATCCTTGTGCGTTTGACCAAATTGATGAAGAATGAACCTTTTAAAAAATCCAACATGAAATTTTTGTAGCCAACTACTTCTATTGTATCTTCTGATGTAATTAGATTGCAGGACAAGAACCTGGCCATTACATTGGGTCTGCACATTAAGGATGGATCTGATGCTTCTCCACCATTCTATATATCTTTAAATGCCCATGATAATATCTTTCATAACTGTCTTATGGACTCAAGAGCCTCTCACAATGTTATGCCCAACATTGTTATGGAAGAACTAGGTTTGGAGATCAACAAACCCTACCAAGACCTGTACTCCTTTGATTCTAAGAAAGTAAAATGTTTGGGACTGATAAAAGATATGGTGGTTTCTTTGGCACAATTACCAATGAAGAGTGTAGTGATGGACATTGTTGTGGCTGAAATTCCCCTGAAGTTTGGTATGCTCTTATCTAGAACTTGGGCTAATAAGGTTGGAGGATCATTACAAATGGACCTCACTTACACCACCATCCCTGTGTTCAAAGGGGAACATAAGAGGCTATACAAAGAGGAAATATTAGCCTATATCATCAGTGACAATCAGAACCCAAGCAATCACCCAATTTATGTTGTTGATGGTGAGATCAACTCATTTGTTTTTCATTTAAATGATGATGAACCCGAAATATCTGTTAGCCAATGCAAATATCATCCATTTACATATCAACTAAACAAAGTATGGAAGATGTGTTTCAATGGCTCTTCATCAAAGGAAGGATCTAGGGTAGGTATACTCCTCGTTTCCCCTTCACAACAGGTAATAACACTCTCTTATAAGATGAAGATTTAAACTACTAATAATATAGGTGAATATGAAGCTTTGGTGCTAGGATTAAGGGCTTCCAAAGACATGGCCATTGAGTATTTAACAGTTTTTGGTGATTTTGAGCTAATCATCAATCAAGTTAATAACATCTATCAAGATAAACAACAAAGGCTCAAGTGATACAAAAACGAGGTATGGGGCCTGATCAGCAAATTATTTCTAGCATTTAACATATCCTTCATTCCCATAGGGGAGACTCAAAAGGAATATTCTATGGTCTTATATACCAACACTTTTAGACCTCCCATTGGTCCAAATATTAAATATCAGGTGGAAATCATACATAGAAAAACCATACCAGACAACATAAATCACTGGAAAGTCTTTAGTGATGACCTAGAGCTGCAGATATTTATTCACACCATTGATGAATTCTCCAATATCTCAATTGACTAAGAAATCCAAGAAGGTGAAAATAATGAATTAGAAAATCAACAAACATCTCATCTGCCAAAGATAGTAGGTGGACACAATATTGTGGAGCTAAAAACCAATCACATTCCAAGAGTACTAGTGCCACTAGAAAGGTTTTTTGACAGTAATGATGTTTCTAGAGAAGTTTCCATGAAGAATCAAGAAGAATAGATAACATATAACAATATTGGGACCACTGAGAATCCCAATATCATCAAGTTGTCCAAAGCGTTAGCTAAAAAACAAAAGGATACCTATATCAGTCTCATCAAAAAGTTTGTTGATTCTTTTTCATGGTTGTATGAGGATTTAAAGACATTTGACACTGACATCATCCAGTACAAGATCCCTTTGAAGGCTGGCTCCAACACATTCAGACATAATATTCGACAATTTAATCCCATGCCAATGTCCATAATTGAGAAAGAGATGAAATGAATGTTGGATGCAAGGATTATTGTACGATTGAGGTACTCGTACTGGGTGGCCAAGTAGGTACCTATGAGGAAGCAAAACGGGGAGATACACTTGTGTGTTGATTTTCGCAATCTCAACAAGTGTTCTCTAAAGGAAAATTACCCCCTCCCCAAGATGGATAACATTTTATAGAGGGTGGTAGGTTCCCACAGGATGTCCTTGTTAAATGGATACTATGGTTATAACCAGATAACAGTGTGTGAAGAGGACAAATAAAAAACAACATTCACCACCCCATGGGGAACATTCATGTATGAAAATATGCCTTTTGGGCTGATGAACGAAGGGGGCACCTTTCAGAAGGCCATGGACACAAATTTTGTGGGGGAAAAGACAAATTTATGGTTATATATTTGGATGACTTCACTGTTTTCTCCAAGTCCGATGATGAACATTTGCAGCATCTAGAGCAGGTTTTCCAAAAATGCAAGAGATACACAATATATTTGAATCCTAGGAAGTCCCACTTTTCCATGCCATAAGGGAATCTCCTGGGCCACATAATATCAGCAGGAGGTATAAAAATTGATCTGAAGCGAGTTTGTTCTATCTAAGAGATTGAAATCCCCAGAAATAAAAAGGCTATCCAGTCTTTCATTGGCATGATAAACTTCCTAAGGTGCTTTGTGCAAAATTTTGTCAAAATCCTGAAGCCTATCACTAACATGTTGAAGAAAGATGTTGTGATAAAATGGTCACTAGAGGAAAATTCAACATTCCAAACGATCAAGTGGGCTTTGATTGAAGCTCCTATATTAGCCAGCCCTGACTATGCCAAATATTTCTTCATATTCTCTTTCGCTTCTGAGGAGACTATTGTTGTTGTACTACTACAGAAAAATGGAGAAGGGAATGAACAAACCATAGCCTTTTTTAGAAAAGGTCTCCGAGATGCTGAGCTGAAGTATGATATATTAGAAAAGAGGGCCTATGCACTGGTCAAAGCACTCAAGGCCTTCAGGGTATATTTGTTACAGTCTAGCATAACAACCTTTGTTCCTAGCAGCAGTGTCAAAGAGATTCTGGTCCAGTCAGATAGTGAGGGGAAAATAGGGAAGTGGATTGTCAAACTATTGGAGTATGACCTGCACATAAAACCAACCAAGTTGATCAAGGGACAAGGACTTTACAAGTTGTTATCATAATCAAACTTTAAGGTGCTATAATTACATCAAATCTTCACCCAATCAGATGCACCCATCATACAACCTGGACAAGACAACATGCATGTATTTGAAAATTACTCCTCTTCACCTTGGTATAGAAACATCATTTATTTTCTGCATCATCTTGAATGTCCACCATATGTGAAGAAGACAAAGGCCAAGTCTCTCAAATTGAAGGCTTTCAAATTCTCCATTTCAAACCAGAACTTGTATTGGAGGGATCATGTTGGCATACTATTAAAATGCCTTGATGAAAATGAAGCCAAACAAGTCACAACATAAATGCATAAAGGAGTATGCAGAGGACACCAACATTGGAAGGTAACAACTCTCAATATCCTAAGGGCAGGGTACTATTGGCCTACCCTTTTCTCTTATGTATTTACTATCGTTAGGGCCTGCAATGAATGTCAGAAATTTGCAAGAAGAGAGAAGTTACTATCACTACCCCTGAAACCTATCATTGCCAGTGGTACATTTCAACATTGGGGGTTAGACTTCATAGGTGAGATAAATCCACCCTCCATTGGGCAGCACAAGTGGATTCTCACTTCCACTAATTATTTCACCAAGTGGATCGAGGTTGTTCCCACCAAGAATTCCACTGACAAGGTGATCATGAATTTCCTGGAAACCAGTATTTTTGCCAAATTTGGCTGCCCTAACAAGCTTATAATAGACAATTCCCAAGCATTCAAGTCCAAATCCATGATTGACTTATGTGGCAGTCACAAAATTTCCTTGATGCATTCCACGCCCTATTACCCTTAGGGGAATGGTTTGGAAGAGTCATCAAACAAAACTCTCATAAGGATTATCAAGAAGTTGTTGACCGAAAACAAGAAATATTGGGACTCTAAACTCAAATATGCTTTGTGGGCCGACATAATCAGCACCAAGAAGTCTTTGGGGACCTCGTTATTTCAACTTTTCTATGGCGTAGATGATGTCTTTCCCATCTAGCTTGGTATACCAGTCGTAAGATTATTACAGTAAGATATTGAGGAGCCAAATGACATCCAAAGGAGAATCATATAGATTATAGAGGTTCAACAAAAGAGATAAGTATTGGATCAAAAGACTGAAGCATACCAGAGCAAGATCAAATCATCCTTTGACAAGAAAACCAAGAAAGATATCTTTCAAGAAGGTGATGTGGTTTTGAGGTGGGATGCTAGAAGGGATGACAAGTCCAAGCATGATAATTTTGATAACCTATGGTTTGGCCCTTTTAAGGTGGTTGAGGTTCTAGAAAATAACACATTTATCTTGCACAATCTAGATGATGCAGAGATCTTCGGAGGCCTAGTAAATGGGCACTTCCTGAAACACTATTTTGTTTAAGGATGAGGGAAGGTCCCTCTTGTACCATATATTATTTCCTTTTATTTTTGCATTTGATTAGCTATTTGTGTGTGAATAAAGACTCCATATCCCAACGAAAGCATTGGTGCATAGTTTTTGTTTCGAACTTCATAGATGCATGGTTGAGAAACAATGGCAGAGATACATTCTCGACAAATAGGAACAAAAGTAAGTTACAGCCAGTGGGAGCGAGGTTCTGAAAGGTAAGGCCCCTGGTCTACTGTTCTTAGCACCTCACAGGGGAGTTTTATCCTTGGTTGGAGCCAATGTTGTAACATAGGTATGCACCCCTACCCTTTTCCCTCCTTTATCCTATACATCCATCAATTCTAAGTTTTGTGGCTGCTTGCTTAGCTTATTCTCCATCATTTAATCGCTCAGATTCATGGCCCCTGCTCGTCTTTACTTATTTTGCACCATCTTTTTTCACTTTCTTGAAGGGTGATTTCATGTTCTTGTTTGAGTTTGAAATACTTGTCATCATATTTTCCACTAATTGAGCATGCAACAAGTCCACAAAGTCTTTTGTGTGCACAGGAGACATTCGGGTCCAACAAGTCCTCTACAATCCTAGCAAGCTTCCGCAGAAAAAGGCAGCAAATCAAAGAAGTCCATTTCGGGATTAGAATTTAAGCCAAACAAACAGGACAAATATTCAATGGTGGAGATCCAACAGTCGATGTATATCAACAACTCTCATGCATTCATATCCTCAAACTCATGCAGGGTTTAACAGGATTGACTTTGCGACTTCGGCATTCGAGCATCTGAACTTTACATTGGTTCAAATCTTCCGAAGTGTCCATATGCCAAAGTGTTGAAGCCTCTGAATCTTTGAAGTGTCGGAGCTCCGAAGCAGTAGGTCCTCAAAGTGCCAGAGTGGGCCCTCACTACCACATCACTTCGTAAGTTAGTTCATTCAGGAGGTTTTACTTCAAGACAAGAACGGAGCCCCAAAATGCAGAAATGTTGGAGACATGTGGTAGCCATATGGTGTTGACATGTGGAATTCAACTAGCACTGGCATGTGGCAACCGTCAGTCGAGAAATGTGACACCTATTTTTAGCACATTTCGGGCTGACATATGCATTTTCAAGTGACATGCATCACCCTCCTTTCTATGACATGTCGGCAATTGACATTAGGCTGCCATGTCAGATTCAGGAGATCTTGCTCCGAGAGGTTTTCAAATGAATCACTACATGTCTCTTGAAGTTCTGAACTCCTGAAATCCTTTAATGATTAAAGTATTAATCTAGGGTTAATTAGCCTAATATAAGCACTAATTAGTGACTTCACGATATTAACACTCTGGGATATTTAGATGCAATGCAAATCACAAACCTCTGAACGTCAAAATGTCGAAGTGATTCACCCACATTTATTACACATTTGAAAAAGATAAAAAAGGGGCGCCAAACCAAGAACGGGAAAACTGCACGTCTAGACTCCAGAAAAGTGCAACACGACTTTCTATTGTCCTCAAAGAGATAAGTGGGGCAAAGACATGACCACACTTTTAGTTGTCTCCAGTGGCCTCCAACAACGCACATGCATGCCACAATCAATACAGAACTTAGTTCTGTCACTCCGACTCAGTTTCTGTCAAAGGGTCAGTGCGATTCAACTTATGTATTAGTCTGGTCTACTATCAACAACAGTTTTCAGTTATTTTAAGTTGAKACATTTCAAGTTAATTCATAATAAGTGGCCATTTGTGTTTRATATGAATCACRTCCCTTTTAATTAAGTTGAGTTTGAATTATGCAACACTGCACTCTGACAGTGTCATAGTTAAGTTAATAAGTTGTTTACAACTAGGAACACAGAGTGAATCCTTAGTCCCAGATGGACGAGACCCTTTGCAACTCTGATAAATAGGCAGTTTTTGTATGTTTTAGGGGTTTAGTGTTTGGAGAAGAATAGAAGAATAAGAAGGGGTTGGACCTGCACAATTGACTGTAAATTTCTCTACCTAGTGAATATATGTTGATGACAGTTGTGTTCTCTTACTCAAATCTTTATGTGTTTAATCTTGTCTTGGATGAAAATATTGTGATGTGTGAAATCTACATTTCCTTATTATTTCAGCCATTGTTTTAGTACATCTTTTTTCTGATTCTGCAACCTGTCATACAACTATTGTTTAGAGAAATATCTACTATTCAGCAACCTGTTGAATGATTTGCATTTATATATTTTTCTAAGTCTTAATATATTATTTTAATTCTTTATTATCACATACCAAGTGATTCAATGCATTTCTTGTTGTTGTTTCTTGTGTTTGTCTTTTCATATCCCCAATTGTTCATTAATATCCATACCATTGGAAAAAGAGAACCTACTCTTATATTGTGTGGCCTATCCAACTAGATTACCATCTTCAAAAACCTATCCCTAAGATGACCCAAAAAACCAACTTATCAAAACACCAATCATTATAAACTTGAAGTGGCCTAGCTCTGCCCTTTAGCAGTCAGGTGTAGACTTTAGGACCAACATCTTCTGGTGCCACTACCAAGGAATAGAGTAATGAAATATCTTTCCCTGACATATGCATTATTTCAAGTGACACGTGTCACCCTCCTTTCTCTGACACGTTAGCAGTTGACATCAGGCTGCCACATTGGATTCAACAAATCTTCCTTCGAGAAGTTTTCAAACACAACACTACAATTCTCCCAAAGTTTTGAAATCCCAAAATCCTTTAATGACTAAAGTATTAATCTCGAGTTAATTATTCTAATATAAGCACCGATTAGTGACTTCACGAGATTAGCACTCTAGGAGATTTAGATGCAATGAAAATCGTAAACCTTCGAACGAAAAAATTTCGAAGTGACTCACCAGTGTTTTTTTCACATTTGAAAAAGATCAAAAGGGGGCACCAAACCAGGAACAGGAAAACTACACGTCCAAATTGTAGAAAAGCGAAAAAAATGGTGCAAAATAAGTAAAGATGAGTAGAGACCATGAAGCTGAGTGATTACCATATTCGAAAACCTATCCTTAAGTTGACCAACAAAACCAACTTATCAAAAAAAAATCATTATAAACTTGAGGTGGCCTAGTTCTTCCCTTTAGCAGTCAGGTGCAGACTTTGGGACCAAAACGCCCTCCCCCTCAATTTTTCACTTATAATAAGGGAGGGGAGGTCACTAGTTCTATCCCCTACCCTCCATTTTCACTTGAAATTTCAATTTTCTAAGTTGAGAAGGGGGAGGTAAGGGGTTCAAACCCCCTCCCCCTCAATTTTTCACTTATAATATTGTAATATACATAGCCTATAATTTTTCAAGAGTTCCCTAGGGATTGGGCCTGGTGCCCAAGAGGGGTTCAAACCCCCTCACTCTTGTCATTTTTTCCCAAAATACTTAACTCATTGAACACACAATAAAACTAAACCAACACATTCACTATAACCAAAACTCAACCATACACTTATATTTATCTAGGTAGCATAAATTCTCACAACAATAGTATTCATATTTTGAATTCATAATAACTAGAACAAGTAATTTAACAAGTATTTGAGTCGATGTTTGAGTACCTGGTCCAACCAATTGATATTCAAAATATTTATAGAGGAGATGGATTGAGGGTACCTAATCATCGGTGTTAATGGAGGTCATGCAACCTACAATCTCCCTACTCCCCATGAACAATAGTTGTAGAGCCAAAGCTTCCTCCTTCCACAACACATTGAGCAAAAGTGAGGAAGGAAAGGGGAGGAGAGGGGTTTTTCCCTCTTTGATTTTTTTTTTAATTTTTTGCAATTTGTTTTAATTTTTCATGAAGGTATGCATGTCATAGTATTATTTTCCCCCTTTTTAAAATTATTCTTATTTTCTTGAAGTATGTGCAAATTCAAAATTTTGACTTTGACTTTGACTTTGACCTTCATTGACAGATCATAAGAATGAGGTCGGATGAGAAGGTGTTAGAATGAAACATGGGGCACACCGTTGGAAAGGCATAAATGATCCTGACGATAATATGTAATCAAAATTCTTATCTTGTACCACTTATCCCCTCAATTTTGGCTAGGAATATTTTCTCCCTAAAACCCCGATTTGCCACTAACGCCCACAAAATGATTAAACTTGCACAATTTTCCAGATCACCATTCGATATCCAATTAGGGAAAATAAAGTATCAATAATTAATTCGACGACATGGGAACGAAACCTTGAGATAAGGATTTTAAGTACTATTTTGACTAACCCTAACCTCTATCATGAAAGTTGGTTAGACCATCCTACCTCAACCAGTTTAAAGAATTGTGACAACACTAATTGGGTCATACAATGTCGAAATCCTAACATTGGGGGGTTGATGACCTATGGTTCATCCATAGTTGACCAACAAAACCCCAAGGCATCGACATATTAATATTCAGTCTAGGACTAATAAAGGTCTCACCCGAGACACCATGAGAATCACAAAGACCATCTAGTCTTGTGTCATATATGAAGAGATAAAGCATAATAGGAAGCCACTCAGGATGACATTCACACATTCCATCATAGTTTATTTTCATATTAACAACATATATTGGTAACACATTCATTCAATTAAATCATAATCAACACAACCATTGATAGGAAGACCAACAACCTTAAATTATTTCCATTCAAATTAGTAGCATGCATACATTAAGAGGCTCATAATGAAATAGGAATAACACCTTTCACTCTAATACATTGTACTATTGATGCATTAGAATGATCTGTGCCCTCTCTATCATATTATGCACATAATGCTAGATTGAATCCATTATAGACTCTCTACAAAAATGTTCTAGTGACATACCAAACTGTTTCATGGACCCACAACATGACTCATGCAAAAAAAAACAAGAATGACTTCTCCTCTGTTGTAGATATCAAACTAATTGGACCCCCCTCTATCACTTTGATGCTCCTTTTTCTTCTCTTCTCTTCTCTAGAATTATGTCCCTTAACTATCCCACGATCTCTTATGTTGTCTGAGTTAAGAATTCAAGAATATTCTTGAATATATTATTCTTGATTTGGCGTGCATGTGGTATCTTTTGATTCTTAGTGTGCATTGTAGAACTTTTACTGGAACTTAGACCTTATTCCACCCATTGTGAAACTATTGATGTGCATGTAAAACTGAAGTTTGTGCATGGTTTTTCTTGTGTGCATGTGTAAACTTACCCAAAATATTTGGGTGCCAACAATCCCCCAACACTATTACTAATCTCGTACTCAAGCCAATGGCCTTGATGAAGTTGTGATAGATGCCATGAAAGGAATTGTCTTCATGAGTTCCTGAAGGAAATCCTGAAACTCAATGTTAGTTTCATCTACAGTGGCATGCAATTGTTGAGTGAGTTAAACCACCTTATCTATATCAACCACTATGACCTAGGGAGCTTCAAGGTTAATATGCTCCAATTTCTCAATCATGGGGGAAGTCATGAGCTATGTTGTTGCAAGTTGAGTGTAGAAAATTTGGGCCTTATCGGTTGCCTCATTGGCTAACTCATAAATATTTTGTTCTCCACTCAAGAGGAAGTAATATCTTTGGTATTTCTCTTGATGGATATCATCATAGCTTGGCGCTCGCTCAAGGGTAGGGAATCCAAACTACTCTTCTACTAAGAAACCTTTGGTTCAGTCATGCGAACCCTGTCATCAATGGAGTTGATTTATGGTGGATTCTAAAGGTGGTTCCAAAGGGTAAAACTATACTAAACTAACCCCAAAAAATATTTTATCCATGCCTGGCCATTGTGGAATTCTTCCTCGGCCATTGTAATCTTTTTTTGTAGCTCCAGATCTGTTGGTGTCAACTATTGAAGTCATGTGTGGAGTGCGAGGTTCTGTGACTCCAACACCTGAAAATGTGCCCTTACTACAGAGAGTTTGTGATAGGTGAGATTTTTAGAGCCTCCTCCAATGTGTTGGGTGCCTACACCTACAACTAGGCGACTGGGCCTAGGAGTTCATTGAGGGAGGTAATACTTTTAGCATGTTGAGCCTTTGTAACTACGTGTGTTAATACTTGTGTATCATATAATAATTTCAAGGCTTGGTAAGTCTATACCACTTTTTTATAGTGCACCAAAGTCTTATCATGCACTATGAGTTTAACTTGGTGCTACTGCTAAAGTTGTGCATGATCCAAACTGACTGTCTAGTGTTGTTCTCCTAATTTTGTAATTAAGGTGTTAATGTAATTTTGCATGGCTAGAGTGGGAATTGGTGCTAAATTAATTCCCATCGTGGCCACATCAAATGAAATGACCTTCAAGGGGTCGAATGTAAGTGTCTTCTCATGACTATTGGTGTTGGGATACTACACTTGCGACCAAGGTGGAGTGTCCGAAAAAGGCAGCACACTTGCAGAATGAGGACAAAGATATTCAAAATTCCATGTATCCTCCCTCTGAGTCTTATGTTGTAAAACCAATTTTTCTCTAAGTGCCATAACCAGATTTGAAATACCAGGAAAAATCCATCATGGGTCATGTGGTGTAGTATCATTATCCAACCTAATAAACTGATCGATCTATTGTCTTTTGGCACTAGCGAGTGTGAGGGGTAGCGGTGGTTGTGCAGTTTGTGTTGGGGATACTTCAACAATAGGGGTATCCTGTAATTTCAGAAAGGTTGTGGTCCATTGATCATCACTTTCTTATTTAGGTATGAACTCGACGTGGATAGGGGCCAGGGAAATATAAATGGTGTTCTAATTTCACTTGAGAGCGTCCTTTTCTTTGGGTAGGCTGACTGTTAGGGTCGTGCTCTATTCCTTTTGTCGAGCAACCTCAATCCATCTTCTATCATGATTTCTCTTAGTGAAATTTTGAAGGGTTTCCATTTCATCCTCATGGGTTGGTTTTAGATGCTTCGACCACTCTACCACTCCCTACTAGATATCTTCTTTCGTAATGTAGAATAGAAGCATATCCATGGAAGCTCCTTGGTCATCACTAGGATAGACATATACATTATGAAAATTACATTAAAATTCAAAATAATTTCCATACCTGTCGATGATGTTACATGGGATGTGTAATTGTGAATTGACATGCATCTTGGAGAAGCTGGTTGTTCCAATTCTGAATTTTTTTATCATTGATGGCTTGAACAACAATATTTTTTTTTACTTGCGAGGAAAGAAATTGGGGGTCTCAAATGTTGGTCTAGCTCCAAAAACATGCTCATCACTCTGAGGGGGTCTCTAGAGAATCATAGAAAGAATAAAATGGATCCATCTATAGTGGAAATCCTTACTGGAGTTATGATATTCCAAGAAGTGATTGATAAACTCATTGAGGATGTACTGTTCCCATGCCAAATAAACACCACCAACATGGTGTTTAGTGGCTATGATGATGTCGAGTGGGCACTCATATTTTTGGCATTTCCTCAACAACTTACAAGATAGTAGTTGGGTGGATAACCAGACTTGTTAATCATTAATATCTACAATGAAAACCTCATGGGTCCCTCAATCGATGTCGTACTTTCCATAAACTACATCTTGTGTTGCATCTTTGGATTCGATCACTTTTTCTAGTTCATCGCCATCAATTGGAAGACTGATTACCTACTGTATGGCCTCCACATCAAATAGGTATTGATTTCCTAACTAGAGGTAGACATCGTGGAATCGAGTAAGTAGGAAGTG
>JASDQU010280108.1:2010-14229 GCA_032191745.1 Picea mariana
CCAGCTCAACAATGTGTACCGTGTACGTGATCCATGCCTCTTTCACAAATACCTACAGGTTAGACTATTATCTCAACATTTTGATTCCATTACATTTACACATATTCCATGACAATTGAATCAAATAACATATCACATAGCTAACATGGTGTTAGATTGGCATATATCACATCAAGCTACACATACATAAACATATCATAAAAACCTGTCACAACATATATATAGAATGGACGTACTCAAAAACATCAGCACAAAACATGTAGACAACATCATGATCTCAAAATGTGTATACTCATGTATATATAAAAACCTCTGTACGGCCATCCGTACACACCCTGCCCAAAAATTGGAAACCTATTTCTCTGCAGGATGATCATACCACTAACCTGATACTCACAAAACGTTGATCGGATGCCTCATCCTGCCCGAATCTCCAAATCTCCTCTGAAAAATACTCATCCAGTCACTGTTGCAGGAGGTACAAATGAGGTGGCAATGTGGGCCCTACAGCTATATATAGGCCTTTTTCCAAACTTCCACTCATTATTGCGGGAGCCCACGGTGTCCATTTTTCAAACCATCTTCAGCCACGGGATCAACATCCCGCCACCTACATCACAGCTGTCCCTGGGTCACTTTTCATCCTGTGCTCCCGGGGCACCCTTTTTTCATATCATGGTGAGGTACGCACACGCATTGTCACATTTATCACATAGATGCTCATATCTTTGATTCTCTTCAGATATTGTTCACTTTGGGTATTTGTTTCTCATATGTGCAGGTACTTTCTTCTCATCCCTCGGAATCACTCCTTCAGGTATATACTCAGCACTGGCATGTAGTCTTTCCCACTGTATCGCACTTAATTTCCAGTCACACCCTCTAATTTTTACCTTTAGGATCTCCATTTTCGTCTCTGCAGTACCCACGCCTCCATTTGCATCATCGGTGCTATTACCTGGTAGAATTATCACCCACATGAGTTGTCCCATTCATAGCACCCTTTGCCACTTTTTGAAACTCATGTTGTTCTTCATTACCCTTTAGGGCTGGGAGTCCCGATAGTCTTTCATTATGTTGCGAATCAACCACATACTTCTCCTCATTTTGCTAGCTTTCCCATATGGACTCCCAGATTACTTCTTCATGGTTCTATTTTTTACCTACACCTCCGCAGTATCATGAACCCTTCATTTCACCCACAATCAGTTTGCCCATCTGCGAACCTCTCTTCATTTCACCTACCTCATACAGAAACTCACCAATGGGGCCCCCACCCTTCATCAGTTCTCTCAGAAAATTCTGCCCTCTCTGGGGCACTCATAGCACACTGGGGCACCTATTTCTGTATTTGTACATTTCTCCCCAAAATTATTTGTTATTTATTGTACAAACGCCTTTATTTTCAGTCATTACATTTTCTTTTGTTGTCACCGTTGGTGACTTGCTTCCTTTTGGCCACACGCAACCCATGTCACCCTTGGTTGGAGCATTACTTATCATCTACCCTTGCCGACATTGTCCATATCTTCAAAGTACTCCACAGGTCACTTACCTCTACCCTCTGAATTTGTTCACCTTGTCCCACCTCTAGCACAACTTATCACCGGTCTTATCATTTCCTTGACACTCGACCTTGTCACACAGTTGCGGCCATTCTTTATATCATACATCCTTCAACCAAGGGAAGTGTTGTGTATTGCCACTTTTTGACTTCATCCATGTACCTCTACCACTTCCTCACCTCAGTAGATTCCATGAATCCCTTTTCTTCTAGAAGTCGCGTTCCCCTTTTGTCGACAGCAACACAATTTTTCCAGAAGGGCGACAGTATCTTGATTCTCATTCTCCATTTAATGAGAGATCTTGGATGGCACAGGGTGAAAACACCATTACTCCCTGCTATCGTTGGCCCCCATAACATTCAACGCCAACACTTTCTCATGTTACGGTGGGTCTTACTTTACGACTATTGCAGTTATTTCTATCATTTGCCAAAGACCTCTAAACTTGGTAGGGCCGTCAATGCCCGTGTCATCGCCGATACTTATTTTCGTGATCATTGCCTCTTATTCAGAGTATGTTCCTTTGTAGAATTGTCTTCTGCCTTTACCACTACCGCCCCCGAGGGCGCTGCAGTTGTCTACACCAACACTTCAGCCATATTTTCTCAGGGTTACATAACACGAGCATGGGGCATCCCTGCCTTGTTTGTACACAGTTGTATATTTTCACACACCTTATGGAAGGTCGGGTCCTACCGGTTCCTTTCTTCTCCAAAGGATTGCTCTGCACGATCCCACTATTTCTCTCTCTTACAAACAACATTCTCAGTAGAAGAAACATTGACGGATTTCGACTATACGTCTTCTCCTAACCTCACCCATCAAGGGGCATCTGTTATCACTAAAATTTCGTCAGCACATGGTTACAAGAAATTAGCATCGTCAAACAATAATGAAGTCATTCATGGCCATGAATTAATCTCACAACATTCAAAAAGGGCAAAACACTATACAAAGTAGTGAAAAATTGAAGGGCACCTTGCAGACATTGGGCTCGCGCGCGCATGCACGTAACAAAAATGTACATGGCATGCACAGGCACATGATGCGCGACTGATAGCTCAAAAAGTCGCGCACTTGCTAAACGATGCATTTATTGAAATGGTCGACCTCCCAACCACTTATGAATCAACTCCCAAGTCGATTTGAACCTTAAATCTGAGCTGAATCCGAATGGGGGGTTGGTCAAAGACCTAATAATTCCCTAAATGGCCTCTCTTCACACTAAAAAGAAGTTCAACAAAAGCCCAAAGCAATGCTATAAAAAGCCATGAATGCACCTCATTTTCTCAAAGAATTTCATGTAATGTTATGCTGCCTAATTTGTTTAAGGACTCAATCCTTGACAAGATCACATTGGCACTATTTCATTGAGCAATCCACCTCCATTGAGTGGATTTGCAAAGGAGTTCTTTCATCACCATTTTTATTTTTCTTGTTGCAAGGAGAGCAAGTTTGTGAGGGTCCAAGAGCCTTCATTTTGGAGGAAGAAGGGACTCATAGTCCCCTTTCTTCATTGTGCTTTGATTTCATCAATAGATCAGCCTAAAAACATTGGTGATATTGGTCTTTTTGTGTTTGTTATCTCTATACCCATATGCTTATGATTTTAGTTTGTATTAGTTTAATTCTTGCTTATAGTTTTGTTTTTCTTTCTCTAACTCTTTCCTCTACAGTTGTCATGCTCAGCAAGACCCAACTGGGCATGTAAGCACCTTTCATTTGCTCACCAAGGTGACGAAAAGGGTGCAACAGGTATCATCGAAGAGATTCATTTTGGGGGCTCAATCATGCCTTTGGCTATCATTGAGAACCTTGATCTTGAAAAACCTTCATTTAGGCCCTCAAAATGGCCCCGAAAGTTAAAACCTGCTAAAAATAGTAAATTGCCAAAATTGCCAGAAAACTGTTTTGAGCCAGTCGGAAAAGGTGAGTGGCCACTGATATCCACCTGGATCAATGATGTACTCATCGAGTTCAAGGATGTATTTCAGGAGGTACTTGGACTACCTCCAAAGAGAGACATCGATTTTTCTATAAATTTGATGCCTGGAGCAGCTCCAATTTCGAAACCTCCTTATAGAATGAGTACGCCAGAGCTGAAAGAGTTGCAATTGCAGCTTGAAGAGCTTCTAAAGAAGGGGTACATTCACCCCAGCGTGTCACCTTGGGGTGCCCCAGTCCTATTTGTGAAGAAGAAGGATGGGACGTTGAGGCTGTGTATTGATTTCCAACAGTTGAACAAGGTAACAGTCAAGAACAAGTATCCTCTACCGAGGATCGATGATCTTTTCGATCATTTGAAGGGTGCAAAAATATTTTCGAAGATAGATCTCAGAACAAGATATCACCAGGTAAGAATAAAGGATGAGAACATCAACAAGACCACCTTTAGAACAAGGTACAATCATTACAAGTTCACAGTGGTGCCGTTTGGACTGTCAAATGCACCTGTTGTTTTTATGTGCTTGATGAATGGTGTATTCAGGGACTATTTAGACAAGTTTATCATAGTCTTCCTGGATGACATCTTGGTGTATTCCAAGTCAGAGGAAGAGCATGAAAAACACTTGATATTGGTGCTGCAAGTGTTGAGAGGACACCAAATGTTTGCCAAATTGAGAAAATGCTCATTTTACCAAAGGCAAATCCATTACTCGGGACACATTATTTCAGAAGAAGGGATCACCATGAATCCTAAGAAGGTTGAGGCCATCAAAGAATGGCCAGTGCCAAGTAATGTGGATAAATTTAGATCCTTTATGGGTCTAGCGGGCTATTACAGAAGGTTTATTGCAGGGTTCTCAAAGATAGCTCACCCTATCACTTCCTTGCAAAGGAAGGAGAAAAATTTTTAGTGGACTGAAGAGTCTGAGAAGATTTTCCAGCGATAGAAGCATATTTTAACCAGTGCTCCAATCTTGAGGATTGCAGATCCAAACATGGATTTTGTGTTGTGCACAAATGCATGTAAGGAAGGGTTGGAAGGAGTTCTCAACCAGAATGGATTTGTCATCTATTATGAGTCCAATAAGTTGAAAGAGCATGAAAAGAATTATGCCACTCATGATTTGGAGTTGGCAGCAATCATTCATGCTCTAAGGAAATGGAGACATTACCTCATGGGAAGCATATTTGAATTGAGAATAGACCATAATGGTCTGAAATATTTGTTTGATCAACCAACCTTAAATGCTAGACAAAGCAGGTGGCTAGAATTGTTGTGTGAATATGACTTTGATATCAAGCATATCAAGGGAAAGGAAAAAAAGGTGGCTGATGCACTCAATAGAAAAGTGCATGAATTACATGCTATAGCCATTAGCATGTACAAGACTGATATCAAGGGTAGAATTCTGGAAGCTACAAATGGTGATTTGCAGTACAAAGACTTAGTAGCAAAGCTACAACAACGTGAGAGACCACAGAAAAAGGAAAGTTACACCTTGGAAGCTGATGGATTACTTCTGTATAAAGACAAAGTGTATATACCCAATGTCCAGGAATTGAAACTTGCAATTCTAAAAGAAATTCATAACGTCACGTATGTTGGACACCCTGGATATCATAAGACTATGGCAACAGTCAAAATCCATTACTTTTGGTCGGGTATGAAGAGAGAGATCGCTGAATACATCACCAGATGTATGGAGTGCCAGAAAGTTAAGGCTAAGCATATGCACCCAACAGGGTTGCTATAGCCTTTGCCCATTCCTGAGTGGAAGTGGAAAGTGGTGACCATGGATTTTATTATAGGATTTCCCAAAACAAGCAAGCAACATGATTCGATCATGGTTGTGGTGGAAAATCTTACAAAAGATAACCATTTTATTCCACTAAAAACCACTCACAAGGCAACAAATGTTGCTGACATATTCTTAAAAGAAGTGGAACGCTTGCACGAAATTCCTAAAATGATTGTGTCTGATAGGGACCCGAAATTCACCTCAAATTTCTGGAAAGGATTGTTCAAAGGATTCAGAATGAATCTGAATTTTAGTACAGCATATCATCTCAAGTCTGATGGACAGACAGAGAGGGTGAATGTAGTAATAGAAGACATACTGAGAATGTATGTGATGGACAAACCATCAAGATGGGAATACTACCTGCATTTGGTAGAATTCACCTACAATAATGGGTATCATTCATCGTTGAAGATGATCCCATTTGAATCACTTTATGGAAGAAAGTGCAACATCCCAATGAGATGGGATAATCTAGTTGACAGAGAAGTAGTTGGGCCAGAGTTTCTCAAGGAGATGGAGGACCAAATGATAAAAATTAAGCAGAATTTAAAAACTGCCCAG
The DNA here is from genome assembly GCA_032191745.1 of Picea mariana. Taxonomy (NCBI): domain Eukaryota; kingdom Viridiplantae; phylum Streptophyta; class Pinopsida; order Pinales; family Pinaceae; genus Picea; species Picea mariana. The sequence goes on from JASDQU010280108.1 coordinate 7,886, forward strand.
GACAGGTAGAAAAGTTATGCTGATAAGAATAGAACCCACAGAGAATTCAAAGTGGTTGATCATGTTTTCCTGAAAGTGAAAACTAACAAGTGTTCCCTGAAGCTGGGAAGTTGCACCAAGTTGGCAGCCAGATTTTGTGGGCCATTTGAAATCCTAGGAAGGATTGGGCCAGTTTCATATAAGCTTGCATTACCTACATCTATGACTGTACATAACGTGTTTCATGTTTCATTGCTTAAGAAATATATAACTGATGCTAATCATGTTATTGAATGGAATATGGTTCAAGTCGAACCAGAAGGTGTCCTTCAAGTGCATTCTATGCGCATATTGGATAGGAAAAACAAATGGCTCTGGAATTGAGTTATAGGGCTTGTAAAGGTCCATTGGACCTGGTACAGTCCTGAGGACATGACATGGGAGCATGAATATGTTATGCATGCAGAGTACCCGCATCTTTTTGAAAATTTTGAAAAGCTTGCAGATGTTGTGTAAAATTGCACTAAGAACAATGCAAAAATAAGGGGAGGGGGATTGTAATGTCCCCAAGGCCGAGTCCAGTTGTAAATATTGTTTACAAAATGAGTTGTAAAAATGTATTATAGGCTGGTGAGACAAGTTTATATAATATGGTGGGCTTATGTGATTGTTAGGCCAGAGAGCCTAAGTGTTGAAGCCCAAGAGCCTGATTTTGTACATGTATCTATGCACAATATTAATAAAAATATAAACATCATCGTGTGCAGACCGACCAAAATGAATGAGTGATGGGGGACTAAGATTCCACAAAGTGGACAAGGGATTAGGGGCTAGAAGGTGGGAATAAGGGATAAGTGTTGAGCCTAAGGTGGGATAAGACTAGGGGCTTAAGTCCTTGGGGATAATATTAAAATATTATTCTAAAAGACATGTGAATATTATGTTTTATCCTAAGTTCTTTTTCGAAAGACAAGCAACTTCCAAATGGAAGGAATGCATGTTGAAGGAATGCATGTAGTTTCATGGGTGACAAGTTTCAACCCAAGCCCATGCAAATTAAACAGCTGAGATCAGCCATGTTGGGGGGTTCCTTCACCATTTGACCCTCAAATGCCTAGGCGTGAACCCATCCGACCCCTAAAAGAGACCTTGTGCCATTCTGAAACAGGGGGGGCGAAGTCTGTGTGTTGATTTTGGGGATATTCTGTGTTGATTTCGGGAAAATATGATGCATCCTCTATCTAAGTAGATCGAGCCTGTGTGTGGAGTCTCAGTCCCAAAGCCATAACCATGACACCAGCCTATCATTGTTGAGCCTATTTGGAAATCTCATGTCTATTTTCCCCATTGGTTGTTGTGGCCATGCAGTGTTGGACTGTGTGTGGCTTGTTGGACAATTTGTACAACACTCTCTCCAAGTGAGAGAGGTGATTGAAGTTGGAAGAATAGGTTGCCTGGCCTATGAGCGACTCTCCCTAGGTGAGAGAGTGCGTAGAGGAAGGAGAGAACTCCTGGAAGGAACCCTATAGCTTCCACAGAGCTCGGAGACTTTCGGTCCGGTTTGTTGCTGAAACCCAAGGAAAGGGAGGTTAGCAGCCGAAGGATTGTCTAGGTGATAGAGAAGTTGTATAATCCTGGGGTGGAATAGGCATGTGAGGAAGGAGAGTCTGTGGGAAATGAGTATGAGTGGTTCCTGGGAGAGAATTCCTTCCTTATGACTGTGTGTTTTCACTGTAACCTCAGCCTAGCCTAGGATCCCTTGCCTTGGGGGTGGAGCTTAGTCCCAGCTCAGGGGTGACCCACTGTTGAGCTTGATGAGTAGTGTGGTCTAAGGCTGGGAGGTTCATGGAAACGGTGGTAATTCCACCAACCAGGTGCAGGCCTTCCATGAACCTCCCAGCNGGTTGGTGGAATTACCACCGTTTCAAAGATAAGTACCAGATGATGTTTTAATTACTTTTTTGCATGTCTATGTATTTATATTTATCATGTATTCTATTGTGCATATGAATTAATGTTAAAGCCATTGATTATTTATAAAAGCAGTAATTCTTATGGTTACTCTGAGTTTAAATGTGTTTCATTTGCTTAAATGCATGTCTTATATATAGAATTAAGTATGAAATTGTTATTTTTCATAGTAATGTTCGCCCAACCATAGGGTTGATGGTTGGAAGGGAGTGTTACAGTTTGGTATCATAGCATTACAGTATGAAAGAGCGTTACAACTTACATATTATTTAACTCACACAGATAGGAAATTTTATCTATTCCTGCAAAGAGGAACTCTCAATCATTCATGTATTCACAGACATTCAATAAACATTGAAAAAAAAATACTCATTCACACTGATAACACACCTAGAGATACATATGCAAGAAAATCTTTTTTCATATTAAATCGAAATTCCTTTTACAATGTTTACAATGTTTACAAGATTGGATTGCAACAAAGCCACAGTTTTTTTTCTCTCCTCTTCTCTCTAGAACTCTCCTAATGTACCTAGAGAATTAATTATTATCTTAATACATTGATTCTCATACAAAATAAGGGCTTCTCAAAACTTCTCTTCCTAATGCATTAAATTACGTTAAATTTACATTCAGTCCTGGATCGTGTCTAGATCTCTCTAACCCTATGATTCACCTAATTACATTAACTTCAGATCTTGCTAGATTAATCTATATGTCAGCCATTTAAGGTGATTTATGTACAATCTTGACCCATACAATGGATCTTTGACTTCTCAATCCTCCCCTCACTTAATTACATTAAATGAGATAATTTTAAAACAAAATGAGAAGGGTTTTGCCCTCTCTTTTCAGGATCTACTCCATCCCATGTGATGTTGCATTGGATGTTGACTTGCTTCTATGCTCCTTCATTATAATCCTATGCTAAAAAAATTATGAGTTTCTACTCATGGCTCCTTTGTTGTTGATGTTGAGATCCTCCAAGGTCCCAAACTTCATTCTAGGATCTTCATCTACTCCTCTTCATTAATGTTATTGTTGTTGTTGTTTTTGTCCTACTACTACAGGTTCTCCTCCTGTTTTCCAAATATTATGTTGCATGGCTCCATCAATATTTCCATTGTAGTATTATCTTCTTAGCCTCCATCTATTGTTGATTTTCTCCTTTATAGATCTCAACATTAGATTCCTTATCTCCTCTAAATCTATGTCGATCTTATCCATGGGATGGATCCTCTTGTGTATTCTTCTTTGTTGCTCATGCATCTCCTCTTATTTATCAATATCCAACTTGAATTATTGGATGAGAATCCTCTAGTTAATTATCCTCTCCTCCATAGATTCAAGCTCCTTTCTTAGATAAAAAAAATCCATGTCTTTTTCTATCTCTTCTGCTGCAGATTCCAATTTTGTAGTTATCTTTTGCTATTATCCTTTGCTTCAATCCATGAAAATTTCCTCTAAATGCTCTTCTTCTCTCCTCCTCATGTCTTCTGAAATGATAGGATATATGAGTTACCTTTCATCCTCCTTACAAGCAACATCTTCATTGGCCTTTCCTCCTAGGTCCTTTCCAAGAGATACTTTGATCTCCCCTACCATTAGAACATGGTTATAGTCTTTTATTCCCTTCAAATTTTGGGAATATGTATCTCCTTATTGTTGCTCTTTCTCTTGCTTCTTTTGGCCATCAACATAAGAAATTTATTCTCTTATGTCTTATATTTCTAAATATCTTTGATACAACATCTCTCCTTTAACATTCTCTTGGCTCACAACTTTATGGGCCTCCTCCTCTTTCATCTCTTGAGTAGATTTCATTGTTTTCTCCTTCTCCTTTTCCTTGACAGTCTCTACTGGATTTCCTTCTTCTTCTACACCTGGAGTTACACATAAATTGATAGTTTTAAAAACATTTATCCCTATGGCCTCTTGCTTGGATGCCTCCTACATCACCTCATAATGTGAAACACATGCACTGGCCTATGTTGGGATTCTTGGCATGGATATTTTGATCTCTCCAATCATCATAATCCATCTCTAATCCTCCTCCCTGAGAGTTGAAGTGTTCAACTTCTCATCATATTCATTCATGTGGCTTTCACCCCCACATGAATCTTCTTGTTCACGAGGCTTCTCTCTTACCTCTTTCTCCTCTTCTGTCAGAATTGTTTGTTGATCCATTTCCTCTCCTATGAACATCTACACATGATGAATGGAACCCCTCACTGAGTTCTTGAGACTAATCTCATCTTCTCCTTTCCCTTCTGGAAATATGACTTCTCCTTTATCTCCTCTTGGAAGTCCTTGAGATCTTTGATTGATCTCTTCTCATCACCATCTTCATTAAGGTTTTCTCATTCTTTTGGTTTACAAATGTAAACCAAAATCTCTATTGATGGAATTTCTCCTCTTAGTCCTTGAGACTTTCTATTTGTCTCAACCATCTCCTTAGAATTGTATTTTGCCTCCTGACGTTCAATTGTTGGATAGGTGACTTCACCTTCTTCTTCACGGTTCATTCATATCTCCAATTCTCTTTCTCTCCTTCATATGTTCTCTTCCATTGCAACATCAATTTTTCAATCTCATCTCTAGTCTCCTTGAGTTCTTTATCCATCTCCTCTTTGTTCATCTTCTTTTGGCTTCCTCTTGAGCCTTGACAGTGACCTTCAATGGCCATTTATTCTCCCTTTTTTCTCTATGAGCTACAACCAACCTCTTCTAATCCTCTAGGTTCACCTGTTGGAACCTTTCTATCTTTTACACTTCTGCTGAGTGTAGGAGCACACCTTGCGCTCGCTCCTTTCCCTGATCACTCCTTTCTCTTTGGCTTCCATACTCCAACTGCTCACTTTATTGAGAATTTCATTATTCTCCTTTCTCTCAAGGTTCCTTTTTCCACCTTTAAGAGATCCATAAGTTCTTCTTCTTCTCTTGGAACAAAAATGGTTCCTTTCTGTGACCCACCTAGTTGTTTACTTACCTTCCCTACAAATAAGAGCACCATTGGCCTCCTCCTGTAGCCCCCCTGGCTATATAATTTCTGCACACCTGCAAACAATCTTCACACAAAGCGATCATGCTCTGTCTTCTCCTTTCTTTGCCTGTTTTCTATAGACAAAAACTATGCTTTGATACCACTTGATGCAAATGTGATTGCGACCTCTCGGTCTAGGATCATTCATAGGAGTTGGAATGGCTCTTGGATCCCTGCTAGATCCTTCTCTGATGCACACATGCCCTTTCATTTCTGTTGGAATCCCCTTTAAAACTCAACCAAAAAGGGGTTATTCGAATCTCTCGGACTTCGACGCTCCAAAGGATTCACCAAATCCACAACACTCCCATTCACCTGGAGTGTTTACAGGCCAAACTCAGTCATAAAGTTTGATTGACTGGTGGGTGTAGGTATTAAACTACCCTTCCTCTCTCCTTCATCAATGCTAAGTCTTGATCAGATGACTCTCAAGGATTTTCCTCCCTTATGTATCTACGGTTGATGTCCACTCCAGACTTCGGGAATATGGAGTTTCCTCACCCTTTACAACAATGGCTCAATTTTTTGGAGTGCCGAATCACTGAACCACCTAAGGATGAAGGATCGAATATCTAACAACCATCGTTCAATCACTAGATCCATGATTGTCCTTTTTTCTAGGGCTTTGAAGATTTGATCTTCTATAAAAAAACTCAATTGTCCTAAATCATTGAATCCCTGAAGTCCCGAATGAGTTGGATATCTACGACTGATGTTAACTCGGGGCTCCACACTTTGGGGTTTTTTTTTTCTACACTCTAATAGAGTAAACCAATGACCCAGATATAATCTGGCAGTCAATCCGATAACTACTGTAGCTTCTTCTTTCTTCTTAAATCTTGTCCAATTCCTCAAATGGATTTCTCTTAAGGTTTAAAGGCTTGGTGTTTGATCTCTTCAATAAGGGATAAAGCCTTGATATTTGTTTGTTCCATGAATCTCTACCCCTCATGATCTTGGAACTTATAATAAGTTCTTTGGCATACACTTTCACTCTATCGCTATCCTTCCTGATCTTATAATTTCTTTGAACTTTAAGGGGCTTGGCCCTTCTCTCCTTATGCAAAGTCCTTCCCTAACTTATGCTTTGTTCCTTAATACTACACCTCCCTCTTAAGCTTATGAACATTGTTAAATTATTCCTTCAGTGCCCTCTTGGCACTTTGTACTCTTCCTCCTAAGATTTACACTCTCTGATAGTGTTTTCACACTCCTTACTCTTCTTCCCTCCTGAGATTTCTCCTTTGTAAAGTATACATGTGTGCACTCCTTGCACTGGGCTTACCTTGAGATTTTACACTACTATGAGTGTAGGCGCACTCCTTGCACTCACTCTGCGCACACCTTGCAC
>JASDQU010280112.1:0-14765 GCA_032191745.1 Picea mariana
CAAAACATGTAATAATATTAAAAACTAAAAACAAATAACAAAAAATTAAAAAACTAAAAAACCAAATCTACCCTAAGTCTACCCACCCCCTGTCTCAACACATCTTAAAAACTTCACGTGCACATCATATTCTATTGAATTAAATCAACGGATGTTAATAATTCCGGACCCCCCCCCTCACTATCCGAAACTTAACGAGAGGGGGGTCCGGAATGGTAGTTTTTAAAAACCACCCCCCGGATAGGTGTCAGCTCTCCATTCCAACGAACCCCCCCCTTAAAAATTCTTACCACCTTAGGGGGGGTCCGGAATACCACCCATTCCGAAAAAAAACCGCTTTTGTCATTTTTCACCTATTTTCACCTGTTCAGCATGTCTTCGTCCGAGGCCGTTTATGGGCAAATGAAAACAAATTTTAAGAAACTGAGAGAGTTTTTTCTCTATAATGGGATGAAGAACAAAAAACTCTCTCAGTTTTTTCACAGGTTCCACGAGCAGGGAGAATCGAAACCATCTTCGAGGCCCTTTTGTCCAGATTTTCATTTTTCCGTTAAAGTCCTGATTTTGCGGGAGCTATTACAGCCAGCTGGAGGAAAATTTGGCGAAACCAAAGGAGGTTTTTGTCCAGAACATGCCCATATATAATAAAATTCTTCCATTTTTTCCCAGGTTTCATCATTAAAGAGAAAAATATGTCTGCTCGGACTCCTTTTTCGCAGAAATTAGGCCCGTCTTTCATGTCGGACAGTTCCAAATTTTTAGGGATTTATGGCTATTTTTGGCCAAGGAAGTTGAAAATGAATTCTGAAACTTATGGGGAGGTCTATCCTATTTATTCAAGATTTTAATGTAAAGGGGTTCGACTTGGAGGTACCAGAAGGGGAGATAATATAGAAACATGGCTTTCTATTTTGTAAAGATGATCAACAGTCTATAAATGATTTTGCAAATGAATACAAAGACATTGTTTCCAGATTCCTGTGTCTGTTTAAGTGGTGAAGTTTTTCCCTCATGTACCTCATGATTTTCCTATTTCATACACTTTTCTTTCTGTATTGTTTATGAGAAGATAATGTACAGGATTTGTTCTTGACACCCTGTGCTGGCTCAATGCAATATTTATGTTTTCTTCCAAGTTTGAAGTGTAGAATTCAGCTGTACTCTGCTCTACATTTGAAATGAATCCAAATCTTTTCTTCCTTTTCCATTCTATAAGCTCAAAGAATCCACTTGCATGATTATCTTTCCTGGTTACATCATGTTTTAGTTATTCATTCATCTATTGTCTTTATCATTGACTCCATGTTGCCCAATGGTCCTTTATGCCTTAACCAAACCAAATCAAAATCCATAAACAAACCCATGTTCTTCATAGCTAGCCTAATATTCTCTTCAAACAAAGCTATATCAGACAGAGAGATCCCTCTCTAAGTCTTGGAGGGCTAGATCCAAGACTCGAAGTGGTTTTGATGTTGCCTCTGTGACTGCCTCTTCAGCCTTGGGAAAATTACAAAGTGCTAACAGGTTCTATGTGATGACTGTTGTCGCATATTCAGTGTTTCGTATTTTACAATTTCCCCATCAAGGGAAAATTTTCATTGTTGACCAACTTGACTATTGCACTCCAGATATCGACAATTTTGCAGTGAATAATGTCCCTTTTCTAGGTTCTAGTCTTGTGTATGAGAGTGTAGGAGAAAGTCTCCTTAAGGATTCCTCGCTCATGGGTATTTTTACTTTTCCTCCTCTCGACACCTCGCATGTTGCTGCGTTAAATATGATTTTGACTTAGGCGCCACAATCCCTAGAATCACTTGATCCTTTGGTGGTACATGGTCTTTACGAGCATAGTTCTTTTCCCGTGTCAAGCTCAATAAAAAATGAAACAAATGCTTATGAGCATAGTTCATTTTCTTTGTCAAGTTCATTAAAAAATGAAGCAGACCCCCCTCCATTCAAATCGAGTCTTCCTTTGGATTGAATACTTGAAACTTCTTTTCCTCTGCCTAGTGAAAATATTCATATTAGTAGCCAGATGCCTAAACAAGAAAATAAGAAGAGTCTATAGAGAAAACGACGCTTCGGGGGAAGGTGTCCAACCTCTAGACATCATGTTGGAGCAAATACATTAGCTTCTGCCACACTAGCTGGGGGTAAAATACCTGTAGAGAGACATGTTTCTAGGAGTGATCCTCACTGGGGGGTCATTCCCATCGTAACCTAGTAGTGTTTTCTAGAACGATCTTAGTATTTTTTCTTTCTCATGCTTGTAAATACATGAGAATAATTTAATGATCTCAATCTTTGTTCTTTATTGTGCTCGTTAATACATGAGAATAGGTTACCGAGTATACTTTTATCTATTTTTGAACTCGCAAAAGCTATATGAAAAAAGGAACTCTTTGGAGTCTCCTTTAAGCTCTTTTCAGACTCCCTAAACATGAAAATATTGTCGAGTAATATTTCTTCTTTTCACACTCGTTAAAATTTTTGAAATGGACTCTTTTTAGTGGTAGTTTATCTCTTTTTCATCCTTGCAAGACTAATTATGAAAAATGAATACTCTAGTCAAGAATGACTAGAAGAGTTCTCCCTTATGTTGTTTTACACTTTTTTCGGGCTTGGGAGACTAAATTTACAAAAAATTCACTCATGGAATCATATTTAAGTTCTTTTCATACTTTCTAAATGTGAAAAAACATGGAGTTTACCTTCTTTGGGATCATAAAATTATGCATTGAAGGACCCATGTGAGTCCAATATACAAGACCCATATGGGACCGAACCCCTCCTTCTTCAGGTTCATTAAAAATATGTCAAGGGACTGATCAAAGATGAGTTATACTGAGCATCTATTATCCTCCTCAAGCTCGTTAGAAAAAAAGAGGTACTCATCAATCATGGTGGGGGGGAAATTGAAAGAAGTGGGTCAAGTTTTTTGGAATCCATTATGGAAGCTATTGTTGTCGCCCTTGAACATGGCACCTATTCATGTCTCATCTTACAGTTGGGTAATATCCTTGTCTCTGAGTCATACCAATTCCATGTGTCATTATAATTTTTTTTTCCAGTCAAAGAGTGATCTTATTATCATCACATTATGTTCTTTGTACTCATCGACTCAATGCTACCAAGTAATTTGTCATACCTCACAATGTTCAAGGTAAATTTCTTTCCAAACCAACCGTCTGTAGTATTACTAATTTCCATTCATGTTTAAGTCCATACTCATTTAATCCATCATATCACATCATTTTCCTATGCTAGTTTCATGTCGATGATGGGGGATACATCATGGACCTTCTTTGACGAGTCTTTTCCTATCACCTTCAGATCCGATATTAGACTTAGAAACAAATTAATACATTGGAACCTGCATGCCTCAATGGCATGCCTCCTCGCTTCCAATAGTATGTTTACACCATTGACCCCTGATCGGATGATTCCATGAATGTTTGACCTCAAATCATTTATTCCCATTCACTGGAATGTACTAAAGGTACCTTGGGAATCATTGTCATCATTGTTGATTTCCATCGCACTTGTTAACGATATACCTCAATGACTGGTAATCAAGTGGTTTCTAGCATGTTCGATATGGAGTCATCTATTCGCATGGCTAGATTCATATCATTTTGAGATTGGGATGAAGACCCTAGGTTAGGCGCTCACTCTGTTATGTGCTTTTCTCAGGCTGTGATGGAGATCATTTGAGCATGTAAAATATTTCAAGACAATCACCATGTTGGAAATCTTACTAATATATATATTGTCACATAGATCCATATTGTATTGATCTGTGACTATGTTTTGTATTTTCGTACCTCCACTGTGTATTTTCAGTGGTTGTGATCATTTCATGTCATGTAGGTATGGATTCATATTGTATCTTTGGTGTCTATATTCTTAGTCAATATTCTCATGGATTTGCAGTTTATTGGTCGATGACCATGCTTTGAGTCAACTCGTTTTCCAAGCATAGGTATGCCTACCTCGTGAATGAAACATATATTTATATTGATTGATGATTGTTTTCATCTTATTCCAGGTTTTCCTACTTCAACACCCTTGTGTTGAATAATCTTTAAAGTGTTTCAGCCATCAATTTATTTTTTGACCTCACACTTTAGGAGGCATTTGTTACACATCAAAATGCGACACTTAAGTGTCGCACTCTAAATGTCGCAAAGAGACGTATGCACCTTGTTAAGTGTCACATGCACTATCTCAAGTGTTGTATGCACCTTACTAGGTTTCTCAACCTGTTGACACCATGAAACACATTTGTCACAATTCCCAAGTCAGTTTGGAAGAGAAAACCCACCATTTGAGGTCCGGGACCACACCTTTTACTTGGAAAATTTGACCATTTTTGTGAATTTATGAAGGGTGGCACTCCCCTACTCATTCTTATGGAGCTCCAATTCTCCCCCTACCTTTCTTAGTGGGCAACAATGGCACTATGTCTCTAACTCAAAGGGATCGCCAGTGTGGTTAGAGGAAAATATGCCACATCCCGACTTTTCTTAAGGGAAAACTCTTAAAGGAGGAGGTTGTTTTGGGTCGAATCCTATCCTATGGCACTATATTAGGATCAAATCCCAACTCATGGAACCATATCCTCAACCATTTCCGTTATTATCTAATGGTGGTTGAGCCTCCCAATCCTATAAATTGAAGGCACTTCCATGGTGAAAGGGGAAGGAAATTGTTGAATTATCATCATTATGATCATAAGGGATTCATGCAAGAGGCTGGATGAGGAGATATTGAAGAAGTTGGTGCATTGTCAAACATGATTTGTAAGTTATTTTCATTAGCTTTCCAATTAATATAAACTTGGCCCAGTCCCTTCAAGTTAATGTGTTCTACATTTTCTTGTCTATTGTTGTTTCAATCTTCATAGATAGATATACTTTATCTAATCATATAGAGTAGGATAAAGAGTTTCTTTTCTGGTATTTGTAGGAATTCATTTGCATTGAGGAGCTTAGATATCAAGCCCAAGGATTGGAGTAGCGAGGAAAAACATCAAAACAAGATACGTCACATTCTTTCTCTTTCTCATTTGATTGGTTAAGTTAGATTTAAAGGGAACATATCAACCATTTGTTTTATTATGTATTTGGACCAAGGAAGGGGTCTTGGTTCAAAGGGGATCTTAGCCTATCCGTAGGGTAAGATTTCTCATAACACTAGAAACAAGAGACAAATAATATGAAATATGCAAAATATACCCTCGTATTATGATATTTAGAAGAAATAAAACAATGTTCACTTTCCTCTTAAGGTGGGGTGACCTATCACTAAGTACAAATCCAAATACAAAAATACTCAACAAAACATTCCACATCCTCCTATTCTCTTTAAATTGATTCTCAATATAAAAACCTAACTAGTTGTGGTCCCATCATTAATCAGTACCGACTAGTTAGTGGGCCTTATAAAGTGGACCTTTTACATTGAATAACTATCCATTACTATCTAATGGTCCTTATTCAAGGAGGAGACACATACATCAATTGACTAAATCCTAGATAGACTAAAGTAGGGAGGCTAGGGTAGGACCCTAACATGCCCCCCCCCTTCAAAAGAAGCATTGTCCTTAAGGATGGAGATGCGAAAAATGTTGCAGAATCACTGCTAGTTCTCAAGTGTTATATTTGGGTTGCATATCTTTCCTGTGGATTAATATTTCTTAGATCATGTACTATCACAATAGAATCTCTCTCTCTAGTATCCAATATTTCTTTCATCTAGAGCCAAATGGATCCTTCTTCATCAAGTCTTGGTAAGATATTTTTCACCTTGCACATCAATCCCATGAACTTCTTCAGGAAAGACACATGAAATATTGGATGAATCTTGGAGTGGGTTGGAAGTGCTAGTTTGTAGTCCACTTGTCCAATGCGTTGGATGATCTGTTAGGGTCCATTAAAATTTGGTGTTATTTTCTAGGGTATTTTGTCTTTGAGTGATGTTTGTTTATACAATTGAAGGTGAAGAAACACCTGATCCCCTTTTGAAAAATAATGTTCAGAGCGATGAGAGTATGATTTTTGTTTCATTGTATTTTGAGCCATAACCAAATAGTCCTTACATGCATTGATTGGTAAATAGTCTTATGTGAAGTGTGTTATCCACTACCTGAAACTTGGAGATGATTGGTAAATAGGAAGTCACTATAAAGGGTTTTTTTCCCATAGAAACATTTTTTTTCTTTTAATACATGAGATTGATCCATGAATTGTAAATGTATATGTACATATGATACTTAGTTTGGTAAGCCAATATGTTTTTATCTGAAGTGATTGTAAATATGAAAGGATAGAGATCCAATAGAAATAAAAACATGAATGTAGACCAAGGGACGAAAAGAATATGGGGGGATAGGACTCCACGAGAGGGGAAAGGTGAGGGGGATAATATAGGAAAATATTATCTTTATTCCTAGCCTAAGTTATAAACTCAGAATATATATTCCTAATTCCTAAGTTATGACTTCATATCATTTCCTAAATGAAAATTGTATCCTATGTCCAAAATGGTAAACAAATCTAGTGTTAAATTACTTTATTACCTTATGATATAATTCCCCAATCCATATTCATGTTTTATCCTAAGTTTCCAAAGAGGGGAAACATAGTTTCATGGGTGCCATGTTTCAAAAGGGCACCATGCATAGAAAGGTAAAGGGGATTAGTGGAAAATACCATTCTATCCTTCTCTTCCATGGTTTATATGACCTTTATGTTGCCAATTCCTTTGCCATATACATGTATGCCACTGCTAAACTGAGTGGAGGGTGAGCTAGAAAATCTTTGTAAGCTTGTGTTTCCTATGAGTTATTGGAATTCTAGGTGAGTTGTATTGGGGATTCAGTGCATAATTCTCATTAGGTTTCCTTGAAGAAGGATGGAGTCCTAGAGTGAGAAACATTTGGGTGGTTTCCAAGATGTGAATCTTGGAACGTTCCTGGAGACTCCAAAGTGTAGCTAGAGTTCCTGGATCCACAGTGCTATGAAACTTCTTGGCTAACCTGTGATAAATCCTGTTATTCCTGCAAAAAGTCTCATTAAATTTTCCTTTTTCAGGGAAATTAAATGGGCCTGCTACTAAATTTCTACATAAGCTATGAAGGACAAAAGTATTTCCTTAGATTTGAGAAATCTTGTGTTATTTATAGAAGATGGTATTTTTTCTCTCATTCACTTATGATCTCCTCTTTTATATTCTCAGTTTCATGACATCGAATTATTTGAAGAATGATCATGTCATTTAATCCCTATTCATCCCAGATTTACTTCGGATTCATCTAATTTCAACTTATCCCCAAATCAAGTTCATGCTCATGCACTTGTTGGTTTCATAGCAATTACCAATTGACAAGCCTATTAAGCATTCCTATTTGTAATTCCCATTAGGAAATTATATTTGACCATGTTTAATGCTTTTATTGAAACCTAAAGCTTGCAAGCCTATCATTCTTTCCCATAGGCTTGCCTCTTCGGATTTTCCCTCTCGGAATGTCAAAGATACACTTTTTAATGGTTCCTTCGAAATATAACCTCCTCCAATACTATGGAGTAGATATTTTTAGGTTATTATAATTAGAATGACAAGTTAACTCTTTTAGATGGTTGTCTCGAAATCCAAAAGCTGCAAATATTTCAGGTTTCTCTTTTCAAATCTGCTCCATCAGAAAATCAAATTGTTACTTCCTCATGGTTTTTTAGAAAGACAAAACACACAAGCCTATCGATCTCACCTTTTCATAATTTTCCTATCGAAGTGTCATATCACAAAGTATTCTTCCTAAAAGGTTGTTCCCACAAAGTTTTTCCCGACCTAAGTGTTCAATTGATCTAGATTTAGGAGAGAAATGAATTGATTAACAAACTCACTAAAATAAATACATAGATATGAAGAACAACACATATATCCAATGAACACTATATTCTATTGAATAAATGAAATAGGTTGAAACTGTAAAACTGTAGAACTGAAACACTTGCTCGAATGGTGGTAGTTATCTCTGAGAAGAGATGTGGCTGATACATGGATCCGTCTAAGTAGAATGATTACCATGAGGCTCCATAAGAATTTTTTATATTACTCATGAATTCCAAAACCCTAGACATCCAAAAACCTAACCGTGGGAGGTGAAACGCCAAAAGTCATGTGGCCCCCTATGGGTAAGTTGGTACCTTAACTTCTTGGGGTCGTAACTTTTGCATACGACCTTCGTTTTAGGTGCGTGATAGCCCATTAGAAAGGTATTTAAGATAACTACACATTACGCCATCAAACTATGAATCCCTCTACAATTTGACTATGGTGAGCCTAAAAAACAATGATAAGGGCCCCAAAACAGACCTCAAAGTACAACAAGATGTGATGACATGAAAACATACAAAATAAGCCAGTTGGATTAGGTGAGAGGTCATCGGTATCCAATTGGAATATGTAGTGGCAAGAGGTAGTGCAACATCAGTGGTACCCAAGGGTTGGAATCCCAACCCCACCTGAAATGGGCTATGGTTGGTGGAGCTATGGAGAGCCCTATTGTAACTGTCCTGAACATATGGGAGACTCTCATCCCATGTATGTGGATGCTTAGATTTGTACATGCGTAGGATGTGCACAATCATCCAATTGAAAACCTCTGTTTAGCCATCTATTTGGGGGTAGAAATCAATGAATTTAGTGAGCTTGGTGTCCAACAATGACCATAGACTTGACCAAAATGTGTTGAGGAACTTGATTTCCCAATCGGAGATGATAGTCAGTGGTATCTCAAAATGGACCTACACTCGTTCGAAGAATATCTTGGTAGTATTAGTCGTCGTGATATTCTTCTTATAGGCTATGAGGATGGCCATCTTTGAAAATTGATCAACGACCACAAATACACAGCCATTTCCTTGCTTGTTGGAAAGAAGGAAAGACATGTAATCCATTAAGATGGATTCCCAAGGCTTCTCGAGAGTAGGAAGAGGGGTGTATAATCCTTGCTTCTTGATGGATGTCTTGGAAATCGCACAAGAAGTGCAAGATATGATATACTGGTTGACGTCCTGTCGAAGTTTTGGCCAATAATTTTTTTCTGAAGAATGGCCACGGTTTTCTCCACGCAAAAATGTCCTGCCATCCGGCGTAGTGGGCTTCCCAAATCAACTTTGCACTCTCTCTTGTAGGAACACATAGATGACCCATATGGCATAATAGTCCATCCTAAATGTGAAAATCGGTGACAGTCGCACCTGTACCCAAGAGATAATAGGTGGTGGTGAAGTACGAATCTTGTTGATAAAGTTGGGGCCACTCAGATGCCTCATGTACACAGGAGTGGAGAAAAATGGTGAGTGAAACCATGGAAGTCAACTACGGCAGTCAATGACATGATTTGAGATCCATATCTTATAATTGATGTTGAGATCGAACTGTTGCATGTAGGTGGATCACTTCTGATGGCAGTCGTTCTGTAATTTCCCTTGTGTCTGTATGAATTGCAGAGGCTTGTGATAAGTGTGGATGATTATCTCCTTTCCCAGAGTGTAATGTTTCCATTGACGATGAGCTTGTGCAATGGAATACATTTCCTTATCATAGGTGGAGTATTTTCAAATAGTATCTAAGAGTGTCTCACTATGGTATGCCATCGGATGACTGTTCTGAGTGAGAACTTCTCTTACAAAATAGTCAGATTCATCAGTCTCAATATCGAATGGTTGTTGCATATCGAGCAAGGAGAGTATTGGAGTTGAGCACAAGCGATGATTTACATCATAAAATGTTCTTTGTTATTCTTTTCCCACATGAACGTTTCCCTACCACCGCCCTTGGTCACTTGGCTGAGGGCCCATGCAATATGGGAGAATCCCAACACAAACCATCGGTATAAGTTGGCTAGTCCCAAGAAGCTCCGAATCTCAGTTAGTGTGCTCGGGGTTGGCCAGTCATGGATGACTTGGACTTAGTTGTATTGACATGTACCCCATGCTCATCAACAATGTAGCCCAAGTATTGGACCTTGTTCATGCCAAAAGGTAATTTTTCAAAGTTGGCATATAGCTTGTGCTATTGCAAAGTGCTCAAAACCTATTGAATATGCCACATGTGCTCCTCCCAAGTTCTGTTGAAGATGAGGATGTCATCCAAATATACTACCACAAAAGAGTTGGCGAAGGGTCTCAATACATCATCCATGAACCTCATGAAAGTGGATGCTACATTTGTTAAGCCAAATGGCATGACCATCCATTTGAAGAGACCTTCTTTAGATTTCAAGGTTTTCTTCCATACATCGTTTGGTTCGATGGGAACCTAATGGTAGCCATACTTGAGGTCGATATTGCTAAAGAAATTTCCCCCCTTGAGTTGGTAAATAAGGTCATCAATCCTAGGAATTGGGTATTGACTCCTGAATGTGAATTTCTTTAAGGCTCTGTAATCAATGTAGAGTTTACAAGTCCCGTCTGTCTTCTACATGAGTACAATCAGGCTTCCACAAGGGGAGGAGTTGGGTCTGATGTACTCCTTTTGAAGAATCTCTTGGATCTGATGCCTGATTTTGTCATTTTCCATCAGCGAGCGATGATAGACTGGTCCATTAGGTACAGGTGCACTAGGGGTCAAATCAATTGGATGCTTGACTTGGTAGTGCATTGGTACCCTGATGGGTGAGGAGAATATGTCTCTGTATTCTTCCACTATCCTGTCCACTTGCTTCTGCTACAAAGAGAGGCTCTCTGTAGAGGCCGCATATGTGGTGGAAACCTTCTGCTTACTATGAGTAGGGATCACAAAGAAGACAAACTTCCTGGTCTATGAAATAATCTTATTGCATTGCTTATAAGATATTAAAGAAATAGTGGTAGGCAACACTACCTCTGGTATCCTCTACAATTATCTACCCACCACAAAAGTGTTGGCGAAGGGTCTCAATAAATCATCCATGAACCTCATGAAAGTGGATGGTGCATTTGTTAAGCCAAAGGGCATGACCATCCATTTGAAGAGACCTTCTTTATATTTCAAGGTTTTCTTTCATACATCAGTTGGTTCGATGGGAACCTGGTGGTAGCCGGAATTTAGGTCAATATTGCTAAAGAAATTCCCCCCCTTGATGGTAAATAAGGTCATCAATTCTAGGAATTGGGCATCGGTTCCTAAATTTGATTTTTTTTAAGGCTCTATAATCAATGCAGAGTTTCCAAGTCTCATCTGTCTTCTACACGAGTACAATCGGTCTTCCGCAAGGGGAGGAGTTGGGTGTGATGTACCCCTTTTGAAGAAGCTCTTGGATTTGATGCCTTATTTTGTCATTTTCCATCAACGAGCGATGATAGACTGGTCCATTAGGTACAGTTGCACCAGGGGTCAAATCAATTGGATGCTTGACTTGGCAGTGAGTTGGTACCCCGATGGGTGATGAGAATATGTCTCTGTATTCTTCCACTATCCTGAACACTTTATTCTGCTACAAAGAGAGGCTCTCTGTAGAGGCCACATATCTAATGGAAACCTTCTGCTTACTATGAGTAGGGATCACAAAGAAGACAAAATTCTTGGTCTATGAAATAACCTTACTGCATTGCTTATAAGATATTAAAGAAATAGCAGTAGGCAAAACTACCTCTGGTATCCTCTACAATTGTCCACCCACCACAAAAGAGTTGGCAAAGGGTCTCAATACATTATCCATGAACCTCATGAAAGTGGATGGTACATATGTTAAGCCAAAGGGAATGACCATCCATTTGAAGAGACCTTCTTTAGATTTCAAGGTTTTCTTCCATACATCGATTGGTTCGATGGGAACCTGGTGGTATTCATACTTGAGGTCAATATTGCTAAATAATGTTTCCCCCTTGAGTTGGTAAATAAGGTCATCAATCCTAGGAATTGGGTATTGGTTCCTGAATGTTATTTTGTTTAAGGCTCTGTAATCAATGCAGAGTTTCCAAGTCCCATACATTTTCTACACGAGTACAATCAGGCTTCTGCAAGGGGAAGAGTTGGGTATGATATACCCCTTTTCAAGAATATCTTGGATCTAACACCTAATTTCGTCATTTTCCATCAACGAGCGACGATAGACTGGTCCATTAGGTACAGGTGCACCAGGGGTCAAATCAATTGGATGCTTGACTTGGCAGTGCGTTGGTACCCCGATGGGTGAGGAGAAGATGTCTATGTATTCTTCCATTATCCTGTCCACTTGCTTCTGCTACAAAGAGAGGCTCTTTGTAGAGGCCACATATGTGGTGGAAACCTTCTTCTTACTGTGAGTAGGGATCACAAAGAAGACAAACTTCTCGGTCTATGAAATAACCTTACTGCAATTCTTATAAGATATTAAAGAAATAGCGGTAGGAATCACTACCTCTGGTATCCTCTACAATTGTCTACCCAAAGTAATAATAACACTATGGGGTATAGACTCATACACAACATGACGCTTCATTAAATATGGTTTTCCTTAAAGAACATCACAAACTTCAAGGGGAGAAATATCACATAATACCTCATCCTTGAAAGGCTTTATGTCGTAGAGAAGACGACATTGTTGGATAACACAAAGATCTCTTCCTCAGTGAATCCAGCCGATGGTGTAGGGTTGTGGGTGCAATTTCGTGGGTAGGTCTAGATGCTTGACGAACTCAGCTGAAATTATGTTCTTCTAACTTCCGCGATCGATATTGAAATGAAGCGAATCCCCCTTTACCCACATATGTGAGTGAAAGAGGCGTTCCCCTTCCTCTGGTTTTTCTGGTTCACTTGGCCAGACTTTGGTGGTAGCGACAGTGGCACTAGGTTCAACATTGATAATATTATTCCCTCCTTCGGGATTTGATTCAGAATCATAATCATCCTCTAACTCAAAATCCTTCATCTCGTCCACAAGTTGCTACTTGGAGAGACATTCTTCAATGTTGTGCCAAGGGATTTTATGGTACTCACACCATTTTCTCGTGTCCTTCTTAGTATTCCCATTGGCCTTCTTTTGTTGTGTCTTGGGTTGGTTGTCTTGAGAGTGGCTATCTTTTCTCTGTCCTTTACTATGTGGGTTCAGGCCACCTTTTCCCTGCTTCGGCTGCGAGGAGTTTCAGATCCAAACTCTCGCCTCTTCTGCTTAGATTTTTTCTCGATATTGACAACATATCTATAAGTCGTACCCAATGAGGTGATGTCCAAAAAATCCATTTTTGTTTGAATGTATCTATGCAAAAAACCGTGGTATTTGAGCACCATATGTCTCTCAGAGTCTTTGATACCCAATTTGGTGTGCAAGGTATGGAAAATATTGGTGAAATATAATATTGTTTTCTCCCTTTCTTGATGTAGGATGGTCCATCTAGTGTATTGGTCCTTGTAGCTTCCAATAAGGTAGTATTGTTCTTTAATGGAATCCCAGAAGGAATCTCATGTAGGGGAAACCAAAAATATTCCATATTCCTCAATGGACCTTTGTGCAGAGTAAGTGTCCCACCAGTCCTTAACATGGGGGATGGCCTTGATGAGTGCAAAAGTAATATTTTCCTTATCAGAAAAATTGTGGACCAAAAAATACCTTTCAAGCAGATTCAATCATTTATCTACAACATCCACATCTATCAGTCCTTCAAATAATGTAATATCAAAATTTACTTGTACATTGACGGGGGTTGCATGGCCGCTTGATGAAGATACTTCTCCTGTGGGAAGCCACCGAAGGATCTGTGCAAAGTTGTCCATCATTTCATTCCTTTGTCATGCAAGGGATTCCTCAAGCAACATTTTAAAAGGATCTCCCACTCCATCATCTTTATTTTCGACTCCCATGGGTTATTTTTGGGCTCATTTTTGGGCTCGACACGACCGATCTTGCAACAAATTGATTGGTTTGAGTCCCAACTTCTTGTACCCAGATCTTGTCAAGGACATGCACGAAGAAAAATAAATCAAGAGAAAACCAATATGATACCGCTGATATGGATTTAGGAGCGGAACAAACTAATGAAAAAACTGAATACAATAAACACATAGATATGAAGAAAAACACATATATCTAATGAACAATATCTTCTATTGAATAAATGAAGTAGGCTGAAACTGTAAAAATACAAAACTGAAACACTTGCTTGAATGGTGGTATCTATCTCTGAGAAGAGATGTGGATACTATACACATTCCTCTGAGTAGAATTATTACCATGAGGCTCTAGAGATCTTTTTGATATTACTAATGAATGCCAAAACCGTAGACATCCAAAAACCTAATCCTAGGAGGTGAAACACCAAAATTCATGTGGGCCCCTATGGGTAAGTTGGTACATCAACTTCCCAGGGTCGTAACTTTTTCATACAACCTCCGTTTTAGGTGCGTGATAGCCTGTTGAAAAGGTATTTTAGAGAAATACACATTACACCATCAAACTCTGACTCCATCTACAGTTTGACTGTGGTGAGCTGAAAAAGCAATGTTAAGGGCCCCAAAATGGCCCTGGAAGTACAACAAGATGTGCTAACTGGAAAACATACAAAATAATCCAGTTAGATTAGGTGAGGCCACCAATATCCACCTGGAAGATGTGTACAGATTCATACAACCCCAGAAGTATAGAACCTGTTATCACTCCAAGAAACCCTTTGTGGTTGCAGACCAAAGGTGCTTGGTAACTTAAGAAAGTATAAATAATGAAAGGTTGGATCAATGGGATAACAGAAAGTAACTAATGAGAAGACAACTCACAATGTAATCAAATGAAACAGTGCTCTCCA
>JASDQU010280113.1:0-14765 GCA_032191745.1 Picea mariana
GAAATTTATATGGAAAGGTGAAACTTATAAACTATATGGATTTTATAAGTTTATTTCATTCAAGTGGCAGAAGTCTCAAATACATTTCATGTAGAAAATATAAAAACCAGAAACTAATGACATGATGCTTCTCTTCTCATTTATATTTTGTGGCCATGGTTTTAGATTCTATGTTAATGCCTGTTACTACTGTAGGGTTAGGAGTTTCTATTCAGTCTGTTAGGCATAACTCTTTTGGCCGAACGTCTTCGTTTTCTGACAGAATAAGAGTTGGTGACCATATCCTTTTTAGTATGGACATTATATTCTTTTAACTAAGGTTCTGAATTTTTTATGATTTCTACGACATACCAAGATTGGTGATGGAACCACCTTATACACTTTCTAATGTTTGTGTCATGCAGGAAGCTAGCATTTTACACTGGCTGTACGGGTGTGTTCCTCTTTGGGATTCTTATTCCTTTGTTTGATATATGGAAAGGAGAGTATGGTTAGTTTGAATGCTCTAGTTCATGGTTATGTTTGATCTTATAGTTTGCTGACTCTAAATGACTGGACTGTGACTTGGCCGGCCCATGACTTGGCCACAGACCTACCCCCCTGCGACCAAGTCACAATCCACTAGACTGTGACTTGGATGCGGGGGCCCAGCCCTATGGCCAAGCCATTGGTGTGCCCACGGATTGGCCACAGGGGCCGCCAAATAAACTAAAATTTAATTTAAAAATATAAATTAAATTTTAAAATATAACTTAAAAATTAAAATTAAAATTTTGGCCAGGGGCCGCCAAATTAACTAAAATTTAATTTAAAAATTAAAATTAAAATTAAAAACTAGAGAAATACTTGAAACTCGTTGACCACCCGCCAACACGACCTCGGCACCAACCCTACATCCGTCGACACGACCTCTGTGCCAACATGACCTCTACACCCACACTCACAAATGCTCACGACCTCTCACAAACACTCACGACCTCTGTGCCAACACGATCGACCACACTTATAAACACCCACAAAATTAGAAAAACATTTCAATATCAACGTGTGGTTGATATATAAACATTCTTTTGGCCGAAAGATTGTTCGGCCGAATAATCTTTTGGCCGAAAGAATGTTTCGGTTGGAATATCTTTCAGTCGAAAACATATTGCTGGATGGAAAAAATCAATCCGACTAAATTTTTACACGCAAATCGAGGGTGCCATCACTGTACCGTTTGATTTGACGTTTCACTTTTCGGTAGAAAAATAGTTCGGTCGAAAAAAATATCTTTCGGCCGAAAAATAATATTAGTTCGGCCGAAAAAATGTTTTTCGGAATTTTGGAGATCTAATTGTCACGAAAGTGTTACCCACCTCCGTGATTTCACCCATGAATAAATAAATAAGTTATCAAAGGTTCAAGAAGAAGTAAATATTTTCAAAATTCACTTTCATAGGGTGCTAGTTGATGCAGGAGCATCACTTTCACTTGCGTAGAGAAAGATCCATCAACATATAGAAATATGTATGGGATCTCAATGATGGAAATTACAACAAGCATTTTTTAGGCCGGCTTAACTCAACGTCGAAATTAATTTTGGAGGCACGCTTGAAACTAGACCGAGAAAATATGGAGGCACACTTGGATGATTACGAGCGAAATGGGAGATTCCACGATGACTTTGGAATGTGACTGGTCTAGATAGCTGTTAGGATATGTTTTAGAGTAGACAAGTAGCAAGGGGGAAACCCTAAGAACTCTCGGTAATAAATAAAGTTTTTGTATGCCTGAATGAGGCTAGTTAGTCAGTCGCTAGTTGGTAGTGGTTGTAGAGTAGATGTTAGCTACAAGATAGTAGGAAATTGATATTTTCAGTAGTTTTGATTGTTCATTTACAGTTGTAAGCATTTCTCATTTTTGAAATAGAATAGAGGAGAATTGATCCAATGCATACTGTGAACCTTGTTTGCAATTCTCTGTATTGTGTTTTCATGAATGAATGAATGAATGAATCTAATTTTGAGTAGATGGAACTATGAATGTTAGGATAAGTTTAAATTGTTTCTCTTCTGCAGAAGTAGTGCAAGGTGTGCACATAGAACGCAAGGAGTGCATTGACAGAATATGTTTCGGTTCCGAAGCTCAGAACAGATACATGAAACTTTCCCTTTGCAAGGAATACAAAGAGACTAGTGCAAGGAGGGAACAATTGTCCACAAGAACCCTAACCTTGTGTGAAGGTATTTTGCAAGGGGTGCACAGACCCAAGATTCGGCTAACCGTCGAAGAGTTAGGAAAGGAGAACGTCAGCAAGGCGAGAGGAATTTCTCTTCGAAAAATCCTTCGGAATCTAATTTGTCGAATCCCTTAAATGCAAGGTGTGCATGGGAAGTATAAGTCTTCAGAAGACCAAGATCAGGAGGGGAAACACTTTTCATAAGTGTTAAAGAGATCCAAGAATGAGACTCGTCGAAGGAGAAAAGGTTTTAAATCTTTGAACACCCAGAAGATCTTCTAACTTTGAAGATATCGTAAGCGCAAGGTGGAAAAGACCTCAATTGTTCGACTAAATGGTAGAGAATCAGAACCGCCCATCACGAGGGACAT
Source organism: Picea mariana (assembly GCA_032191745.1). NCBI lineage: Eukaryota > Viridiplantae > Streptophyta > Pinopsida > Pinales > Pinaceae > Picea > Picea mariana. The sequence goes on from JASDQU010280113.1 coordinate 2,593, forward strand.
GTGGTGAACGACCAGCATTTTGCTGACTCACATTATGGAGAATTCAAAGGGCGGAACGCTAAGAATTCGCGAAGCCCGAATCTGCGACTTGATCTGATTCGTTGGATCTAGGAGAGATCTGGATCGTTGATTGTCCTGGGTGGAATATCGACATTTTAGGGATCGGGGGATCATAGGTGACAAGTCTTCCAAATTCACGAAATGTGAAGTCCTGAAATCATCATGACCATTAGATCTGAGGAGGGATACGGACCGATGACCCAAAGTCATCGCAATTTTGGCTATTGGGAGAACGGAGGCTAGGAAACTCTGAGGTCATGAAACGCAAAATGCCAATTTGATCGAAACTGTCGATTAAGGGAGTATATGGACCGTAGATCTTAGGTCATCACGATTTCGGCTATGGGGTGAATGAAGGTAGTAATATTCCCAAGGTCATGAAACGTGAAATCACAACGCGCCTTTCACTCAAGTGCGTGGTCACCACCAGTGGTCACAAGGGAGAAAGGGATTATTAGAGAGGAGATAGCACCCATTTGGCATTTAGGTTCGAACAACGCTTGGGAGAGAAGTTGCAGGTCTCAGACGACCTGCACATTTGGAGAAAGAACCTGTGTAAGTGGGCTTGCATTCTGGCAAAGACCTAGAGATTCAATGAGACTCAGTATCTTGATCGATCCTAGACCAGGAGGTCACGCAAACCTTAGGAAAGAAAGGGGGGTCTGCATCAAGTGGTATCAGAGTTGAGTTTCATCTGTAGATTTCAAGAAAAGGAGAAAAAGGACTCGAAGTTGTGCTCTGTGTGTGACAGTCAGTCAACACAATGCCTCCAAGGAGACAAGTGGAACCACCTTTGGCCAATCGAGCTGTGGAAAGGGAGATGCAAGAACTTTGTGCAATATTAGAAGCAATGGAGGTTGCACAGAGATGATCACCTGATGCTGGAGACATCAGTGATGCAGAGAGAGAAGAAGCAGTGGGCAAGAATGTCATCGAAGAAGTTGTAGGAGAGTATGTTTCCTAAGAATGCTTGCTAAGAGAAGTTTCCATATTGGGAGGCAGAGCCAATATGGAGGTCCCAATGTATGAAGGAAATTTAGATGCCGAAGAGATATTAGATTGGATAAGATCCATGGAAAAATATTTCGACTATGAAGATGTCGATGAGGAAAGAAGGGTGAGACATGTTGTCACCAGACTAAAAGTGCATGCAGCACTATAATGGGATGAACTGCAGGCTAAAAGGAGAAGCAAAGGAAAGAAAAAGATAAAGATATGGGACAAAATGGTAGCCAAGTTGAAGGCTAAATTCATGCCCAAATATTATCAGATCAATCTGTTCATGAAGATGCAGAACCTGAGATAGAAAGGGATGAAAGTTAAGGAGTACACAGAGGAGTTCTATAGACTGAACATTATAACTGGAAAAAGAGAGAGAGATGAAGAAAAAGTAGCTAGATATATAAATGGTCTGAGATATGAAATCTAGGACGATCCTAGCATTATGTCAGTAAGGACAATGGAGGATTCTTATTAGTTTGCACTGAAGGCAGAGGATAAGTTGGCAAGAAAACAAATCTAGTGAGGGAGAGGTAAAATATCGGTCCCAAGAAAAAGCAAGGGATTTACCCATGAAAGAGAACCTAAGCCTAAGGATGATATTGAGAAACCCCACAGTCACTCGGAAAGAGGAGGAAGTTCTTGAGAAAGATAGGGTGGTGGAAGAAATTCTTTCAGAGGAAGAGGAAGAAGAGGAGGAGGAGATGTAACATGTTATGCCTGTGGAAAGACATGACACATGTCTTGGGAATGCCCTGAGGAAAATAAATAAGAAGGAGGTGAAGCTCACATTTCAGAAGCATAGAGAAGATATGTTGAAGAAAAAGGAGCAAAGGATGGAAGATCCCTGATGTCGAGGAAAGTTCTCTTAAAACTAAAGGTAGAAATTAAAAGGTTGGTGTAGAGGAACAGTCTCTTCAAAACAACTTGCAAGACTAAAGACAGAGTATGCAAGGTGATAATTGACAGTGGGAGAATTGATAACTTAGTATCCACGAAGATGGTGGAGAAATTGGAGCTGGAGACAACCGCACATTCGAAGCCATACAAATTCTCATGGTTGCAGAAAGGACACCAGGTAATGGTTACTAAACAATGCTTGGTTGAATTTAAGATTGGAGGATATAGAGATGAAAGTCTGTGTGATGTAGTTCCCATGGATGTATGTCATATTCTATTGGGAAGACCATGGTAGTTTGACAGGAATTTCATTCACGATGGGAGAAAAAATACATACACATTAGAGAATAATGGAAGGACACACATGTTGTTGCCAATAGAGGAGAAGAGAGTGAAAGAGGAGGACAACACAAGAATACTTATCATGAGTGGGAAGGAATTCCTGAAAGAGGTCAAGGATGAATAGGAGATGCAGTTTATTGTGGTGAGGAAACCTAGAGTTATCCTTACAAGTACTTTGATGGAGGATTTTCCTGAAGAAGTTCAGGAATTACTGGAAAATTTCACTGACATAGTGGTGGATGAGCTTCCTAACTCATTGCCACCCATCATAAGTATCATTCATCATATTGACTTGATACTAGGAGCATGCCTTATGAACAAGGAAACATATAGATTAACACCTCGAGAGAATGAGGAAGTTAAAAACCAAGTCCAGGAACTATTAGACAAGGGTTTGGTCAGAGAAAGTTTGAGTCCATGCGCATTACCAACTGTGTTGAGTCCAAAGAAGGATGGAGGATGGAGAATGTGTACAGAATCGAGAGCCAATAACAAGATCACCATCGGGTATAGATTCTCTTTACCAAGAATGGATGATTTAATGGACTGTTTAAGTGGAGCAATTTTGTTTTTAAAAATAGACTTGAAAAGTGGATATCACCAGACCAGGATGAGAGAAGGTGATGAGTGGAAAGAAACCTTTAAGACAAATGAGGATTTGTATGAGTGGCTTGTTATGCCATTTGGATTAACAAATGCCCCGAGTACTTTTATGAGGTTGATGAATGAAATACTGAAATATTTCATTGGCAAGTTTGTGGTTATGTATATAGATGATATATTGATCTTTAGCAGGACTAAAGAAGAGAATTTGAGGAACCTAACATTAGTGATGAGGAGGCTATAGTAGGAGAAGTTGTTTATAAATCTGAAGAAGTCCTCTTCATACAAAAATCATTTACTTGGGTTTTGTGATCTCTTCAAATGAACTAAAGATGGATCCAGAGAAGGTGAATGCAATCAAAGAATGGTCATCACCAAGGAGCATGTTCGAGGTAAGGAGCTTCCATGGATTAGCAATTTTCTATAGAAATTTCCTCAAAGACTTCAGTGGAATTTGTGCGTCGATGATGGATATAGTGAAGAAGAAGCACAAGTCTTTTAAATGGACAGAGGAAGCCGAGAAGAGCTTCAATATACTGAAGGAGAAAATAACAGAATGACCAATTGTCATCTTAACGAATTTTGAGAAGACATTTTAGGTAAGATGTGATGAAAGTGGAGTTGCAATAGGAGCAGTTTTAAGTCAGGATAGTAGACTTGTTGCTTATTTCAGTGAGAAGATGAATGAGACCAAGAGAAAATAATCCACATATGACAAATATTTTTATGCCATAATTCAAGCCTTGAACAAATGGAGACATTATCTTGTCCCATAGTAATTTGTCTTGTGTTGCGATAATCAGGCTTTACAATTCATAACCAAGCAGAAAAAATTGAATCAGAGGCATGAAAAATGGGTTGAGTTTATGAAGAATTTTACTTTTGTCATAAAACATATTGTTGGGAATGATAACAAAGTTGTTGATGCATTGAGCAGGAGATGTTTGATTCTACAGAAATTTCAGGTGAATACCTTGGGGTTTGAACACCTTAAAGACATGTATTGTGATGATAGAGATTTCAAGGAAGCATATGAAGCATGTGAGAACCTTGTGCTGAGAGATAGAAGCCAATGGAAAGAGTATATGATTCAAGAGGGATTATTGTTCAAGGGAAATCAGTTGTGCATACCAAAATTCTCAATGAGGGACAACCTTTTGAAAGAAAAGCATAGTGGAGGATTGGTTGAACATTTTGGCCGTGATAAAATGTTTGCACAGTTGAGAAGTTCATACTATTGGCTAGGTATGATAATAGAAGTGATCAATTTTGTGAACAAATGTAGAATCTGCCAACATGCAAAAGGAAAAAGACAGAACACTGGATTGTATCAACCATTGCCAATACCAGAGAGGCCTTGGGATGCAATAAGCATGGTTTTTGTGTTGGGACTACCAAGAACGCAAAGAGGATTTGACTCCATATTTGTGGTGGTGGATAGATTTTCAAATATGGAACATTTTATCTCGTGCCAGAAGACCAGTGACACAACGCATGCTGCAAATATGTTTTTCAAGGAAGTTGTAAGACTTCATGGCCTACCCAGAGACACAAAATTTGTTGGTCAATTTTGGAGAACACTGTGGAAGAATTTGGGGACAGATTTGTCCTTCACCTCAGCTTATCAACCTCAGACAGATGGAAAAACTGAGGTGGTAAACAAAAGTTTGGGAAACTTGTTGAGGAGTCTAGTTACTAAACACCATAATCAGTGGGATCAGATTCTACCACAAGTAGAATTTGCATACAATGATTCACCAAACAGGAGCAATGGGAAAAGACCATTTCAAATATTGTATGGAATGCAACCCAGGGGAGTATATGAGTTGAGAGACTTGGAACATAGTGAGATCAAGAGTGCTGGACTAGAAGATTTTGTTACAAACATGCAGAGGCTCCATAACCAGATCAGAGGACAATTGCAGAGTTCTAACAAGGAGTACAAGCACAGAGTGGATCAACATCGCAGAGAACTTCAATTTGAAGTAGGATATCAGGTTCTAGCACATCTTAGAAAAGAGAGGTTCCCTAGGGGAACATATAATAAGTTAAAGATGAAAAAGATAGGACATGTAAGATTTTGAGGAAGTTTGATGCAAAGGCCTACGAGATTGAGTTGCTAGATGGTGTGGGAATATTGCCCATATTCAATGTCTCAGACCTGTATCCTTACAAAAAACATGACACAGAGGGGTCAGAAGATCAAGAGAAGATCCAGTGAGAGAAGAAAATGCCTGTAGTAGAGGAGCCACAAATGGAGAAGATCGTGGATCCGATGATCGGTAAAAATACCAGGAGGAAAACTTATTTTGAATATATGGTCAAGTGGAAGGGACACCCAATAGAATATGCCAGTTGGGAAAATGAAAATTCTATATAGAAGCATGGAAAGTCAGTGCGGGAGCTCATGGATAGGAGTCCATGAATTTTTGTCAAGGGGAGTATGATGCAGGAGCATCGTTGTCACTCGCATGGAGCAAGACCCATCAACATCTAGAAATCTATATGGGAGCTCAACGCTGGCAGCTACAACAAACATTTTTGAGGTCGCCTTAACTCAGTGCCAGAATTAATTTTGGAGGCACGCTTGAAACCGGACCGGGAGAATCTAAAGGCACGCTTGGACAAATACTAGGGAAATGGGAGATTCCATGGCGGCTCTGGAATGTGATTGGTCTAGATATTTGTTAGCATAAGTTTTAGAGTAGACAATTAGCCAGGGGGAAACCCTAAGAACTCTCGGTAATAAATAAAGGTTTTGTACGCCCGAATGAGGCTAGTTAGTCAGTCGCTAGTTGGTAGTGGTTGTAGAGCAGATGTTAGCTACAAGATAGTAGGAAATTGAGATTTCCAGTAGTTTTGATTGCTCATTTACAGTTGTAACCATTTCTCATTTTTTAAATAGAACATAGGAGAATTGATCCAATGCATAGTGTGAACCTTGTTTTCAATTCCCTGTATTGTGTTTTCATGAATGAATGAATGCATATCATTTTGAGTAGATGGAGCTGTGAATGTTAGGATAAGTTTCAATGGTTTCTCTTCTGCGGAAGTAGTGCAAGGTGTGCACACAGAACGCAAGGAGTGTGTTGACAGAATTTGTTTCGGTTCCGAAGCTCAGAAGAGATAACATGAAACTTTCCCTTTGCAATGAGTGCAAATAGACTGGTGCAAGGAGGGAATAGTCATCCGCAAGAACCCTAACCTTGCAAGAAGTTCTGGTGCAAGGATTTCATAGACCTGAGATTCGGCTAAGCGTCGAATAGTCAGGAAAGGAGAACGCCAGGAAGGCGAGAGGAATTTCTCTTCGAAAAATCCTTCGAAATTTGAGTTATCAAATCCCTTAAACGTAAGGTGTGCGTGGGAAGTCGAAGTATTTAGAAAACCAAGCTCAGGAGGGGTAACACTTTTCATAAGTGTTAAAGAGATCCAATAATCAGACTCGTCGAAAAAGCAAAGGTTCAAAATCTTTGAACACCCAGAAGATCTTCTAACTCTGAAGATAGTGTAAGCGCAAGGAGGAAAAGACCTCAACCATTCGATTTGAATGTTAGAGAATCAAAACTGTCGATAAGGAGGGACATGTGGTGAATGACAAACATTTTGTTCAATCACATTGTGGATAAGTCAAAGGGCGGAGCACTAAGAATTCGCGAAGCCCGAATCCACGACTTGATCTGAGTCGTTGGATCCAGGAGAGATCTAGACCGTTGATTGTCCAGGGTGGAATATCGACATTTCGGGGATTGGGGGATCGGAGGTGACAAGTCTTCCGACTTCGCGAAATGCGAAGTCCCGAAATCATTGTGACCATCAAATCTGAGGAAGGATATGGACCGTTGACCCATATTTATCGCAATTTCGACTATCGGGAGAACAAATGCAAGGAAAATTCAAGGTCGTGAAATGCTAAACGTTGATTTGATCACAATTGTTGATTAAGGGAAGATCTGGACTGTAGATCTCAGGTCATCGCGATTTCAGCTATCGGGTGAACAGAGGTAGTAGTACTCCCAGGGTCGCGAAACACGAAATCGCGACGTGCCTTTCACTCGAGCGCGTGGTCACCACTAGTGGTCACAAGGGAGAAAGGGCATAGCAGAGAGGAACTAGCGCCCGTTTGGCATTGAGGTTCGAACAACGCTTGGGAGAGAAGTCACGGGTCTCAGACGACCTGCGCATTTGGAGAAAGGATCTATGTAAGTGGTTTTGGGGTCTGGCAAAGACCCGGAGACTCAATCAGACTCAGTATCTTGATCAATCCTAGACCGGGAGGTCGCACAGCCCTTAGGAGAGAAAGGGGGTCTGCATCACTAGTTGTCAATGAATCTCCACAAAGGGCGATAAAATGAACTCGTGAGTTCAAAAGATTAAAATATCATAAGGAGATTGTTTTTCATGCAAACGATATGGAAGTGGTGCAGGGAGACTCTTCTAAAGGGGTTGGATAAAGGGGAAAAAAGAAGAAAGAGAAAAAGGGTAGGATTGAGGTCAATGCCCATTGATAGTCTTTATACATTTTATTAGGCGTTCTTAGTATTGAGCTAAAATATCTATATTTATGTTATGTTTATGATATGGATCCCTAGGAGGAACCATGAAATGTTAAAAAACATATCAAGAGTTTAGTGAGTTTTATTTTTATTTTTTGACAACATAAAGTTCTATTTTGATTTAGTTTTATCAAATTTATGAGGACATGGATGGTCTTAAAATGGGTTAAAATGTCAAAAGATAAAGTTCCATGGTCAAAGTTCCCATTAATTAAACAAAATCGTATGAATTAAAAAAAAATCTAATGGAAAATAAGTTAAATTTATCTACTAACTTACTCTTTTTTTAAATTTAAAAATTATATAGTAAAAATAATTTAAAAAATAGTAAATATCAAATATATCTAAAATATTTTAATGTGTGTATTTTTTTTATTAATATAATGTTCTAAATAACTTTGTAATTGAATTTTATTTTAAATATTTAAATATACTTTTAGCCTAAATTATTTAACTTAATATTTATCAAAATTAAGTTCCCAATGTGTAGAGCGGTCAGTGATGGAGTGTGTTGTTAAGGCAGTCTGTAATGTTAATTCATTGGTTCGAATCCTCTCAGGACACTTTAAAAATCCATCCATGTTAAGGGTTGGACACTTTAAAAATCCATCCATGTTAAGGGTTGGTGCAGCCCAGGCGCCATCCTCGAGTGATCTTGACTCATTTATTTGTGACTATTATCATCCACTTAAATCATAAGATACTTCTTTGATTATATGTTTTGAAAAGGGAGAACATAAATCCCCATAAACTCAATAACTTGATATATATTCTAGGTTAAATTCTAAAATTAAATGTATGATATTTAAGCTAAGATGATATTTTAAAAATGATGATGAAGATTTCGAAGATGATGGAATTTATTAACAAGAATCATAAAAATATTGCAATTAAATTATTTTATTTGAAAATTGATGATGACCCTGACCATGACTTCCAAAATGGTGATAGAATTGTACATTTGGTGAATTTCACAACATGGTATTGAAGAAAACCTCCATACCCATGAGGAGAATAGTTTTTGTTGGGTCTAATATGTTTAGTAGGTTGTTTGAGAAGCACTTCATCTTTAGGTGTTCCTTCTATTGTGTGATTTGAAGGGGAATTTATTTCTTCTATAGAGTCTAAATGGGGTTGTTATTCTCATTCTTCTGCTATCTCAACCAAATATGTTTGTCTTTGTTCCTCAAACAGGTCCATACCTTTAGGTGACAAGTTCAACATATTGTTTTTCTTCATGCAAACCCCTTGTCATTTATAAGAGGAAGCAGGAGGTTATAGATTTTTGACTTGCCTTGTTTACATGCTTTACATGCTGCTAACATATTTTTATTTTCCCGGGAAAAACATGTTTATATTCATGAAATGTGAATATACATGTTACTATCCCCCAAAGGGAGATTGTTCTTGGCTTCTTATCTCCTAAAAATAACACCAAAAAAACCCTGTTCTTAGAACAACCTAACAACCTACGAATTCCTTGCTTTCTTCTTGTAGAAATGAGCATCCCATTCTCCCTGTAAATTCATACTTACAAAAATAGAGTATTTCCATACCCTCTTCACAAAAAAAATACTTTTGTCTTACATTTTGGTACAAATTTTAATGTCTGGAAAAGAAAGACAATAAACATAAAAAAAAACTGGTTTTATATTTTAAAAACAAAATTCCGTTGACTCTGGCTCCTCCCCTTCTATATATTGATAGAAGCCTAGAGCCCTGACTGGAATGGATACAGATTCCTTAAATAGCTCATTGGCCTTCCCATTCAGCTGGCGATAGATGTGTCCAAAGGACAACCACTCAAGAATTCGTAAGAGACCAAAATATCTTGGATCAGACGACCGAGGAAAACGTTACTCACATAGGATTTTTTTGTTCACCGAGTTAATGACCAGCTTCAACTCTCCTAGCACCTAGAATTTCCTTACGCCTTTTCTCAATACGGCCTACAACAAAGTACACAAAGTAATGAATTATGCTCTATTGTTTGAGCATCTTCATGGGGCATACTTGATATAAACATAATGGTTATGATTCAAGAAAAGAACAACACTAACCCCACACAGGTGGATGCCCTCGACCGGCTCCATCGAAATACCCCCACAAGATATTGACGTCAAGTTTCATCATGATCGAGAGCCTTTGTTGTTTTTCTTTTTCCTCAACATTATGATCCTTGGAAATTTTGATAGTCAGACTTGCTGTAACTATCATCCATATCATCAGCCAAATATTTCCAATAATCTATAACAAAGGGAATCTTCACCCTCTTTGCATTTGTTAGCGCATTCATATTTTTCTCTGCCCATTTCGATAATTCTGAGAGTTCCTCGTTTTCCAGTCTCCACCATCGCCAAATATATATCAAGTTATCATTAGCCAAATATCATCACAAAAATGATTCTGTTTACTATTGGAAAGGCATGCGCTTTTCGACACGACAAGACGTAGAGGGGTTTTATAGGTTCACACCACATGTCATTTAGTGTGTTGTTCCACTTGATCTACTTCCTCCCAAAATTCAAACTAAGTTTCATGGAAATCCTAGCACTGGCAAATCCACACATGCTAAAAAAGGGAGTTGTTGCCACTTGTACTTAAGCACATGAAGAAGAAAAAATGGCTCTAAACACTATGGTTGCGGAGCTTGATATAGCTACAATTCTCTTTCCTTTGTTTAGTTCATGATTCCCAACCACAAAGGAGTCCACCACAATGGATGGAAGGGTCAGATGTGACTGACGCATTCCAAGGAACATACAAACACAACAAAAAATCACCGAAACCAACCTCTATACAAAGCAAGGAAAAAACATAGGAGGTCGCATGTTGTCATTGCAGAAATCAACCACCCTCATGTTTGGATTTTCTCATTGTAAAATACTAAATTAAAATATATTTTTTTTTTAAATATCAATGTGAAATAAGATATGGGTTTCATTTACTACGTTCACTTTCTTTTTAATATGGGTGAAGGTTGCATCATTAAAGGTGTACTGAATTATGTCAAAAACCAACTATTCACTTGGTGATAAATTTAAGAATAATATTCCCTAATCATAGTTAGGGAAAACATGACATTATTTTTTTAAGTTTTAAACCCAAAAGAATAAATTTACTTTCATGTTCTGGTCAAATGACCATTATTGAAATTTTACATGCTTAATTTGCGTCCAAGATATATTGCCTCCCCCAATTCAAAGGTACTAAAAAGACCATCTACCAATCCATTTCTTGAAGTGAAGCCCACAAACAAAACTGTTCGTGTAACATTCCCATCACAAGCATCAACCTGAAAAAAAGATGATGGCCATGTCAAGAGAGTCACAAAAAAAATTCATGGTAATTGATACGAGGGAAAACACTCTTAAAGTAAGTACCGAATATATTAAAGTAAGTAATGAAACTTGCCGAAATTAAATATAAGTTAAGATAACTACTATTTAACATAATATTTGATCTTTATTTGAAACAAAAGTGAAAATGGAAAAGCTTATCAATTTAATTATAATTTTAATTTAAATATTAAAAAATAAAATAAATTAACATTTATATTTATATTTATATAAATTATGGAATATTTACTCATTATGAGTTGACCCGATTACCTCACTTTCCAGGAATTTTCATGTAATTGTTTTCATAGATAATTTTCTGGCGGTAAGGAAGTGTTCCAAAGTAAATGAAAACCATTCATCTCAACTCTTGATTAAGTTGTAATTGTCGATTGTGATTGAAGCCTCTAGATAAGTAAAAATGGTCCGTTTTCCAAAGTAAATGAAAACCATTCATCTCAACTCTTGATTAAGTTGTAATTGTCGATTGTGATTGAAGCCTCTAGATAAGTAAAAATGGTCCGTTCATGAAAGATTACGAGAGATTTGAAAGGTTGCAAAGGCTTGAAGTCTTGAAAGATGAAGTACCGGAGAACACGGTCCCAGCACTGGAAATATGGGAGATAAAAAGAAAAGGGGAAGAATTCCGAAGTAAGGAACATTTGTCTCGTGATAGAAGAATAAGGGTGAAAGAAGAGGCAACGCTTAAATTAATAATCTCGTGGTTCTGCGCCTATGGTCATATGAAAATGGTTTGAAGTAAGGGCCTCATACATATTTCATTTATGTAATTCGATAGAGAATTAACACCATAACAATACATAGAATAGGTGAAAGGTCGAATATGATATGTTGATGAATTGAGGACACCTTAGAAGAAAGAGAATGATATAATGAGTCTATCCATGTCCATGCCTATGATCAACTCATAAAGACAAAAGAACCGACACACAATCATGATTAAAAGAGAGTTAAATCATGAGAATCATGAATAAAGGATAAAAAGAAAAATAATATTATTTAAATTTTAATATTATCATTTAAATGAAAAGGTACAATGGTTCAAAATCAAAAGATGCAATGATTCAAATTCACACCAGTTGAAAGACTATATAAACAAGAACGAATGGTGAGAAGAAGAGTAGTTGAATTTTTTGAAATATATATATTTATATATAATGGATTGAATGAAGGTTCATTCTATTAGGTTGGTGTTTGTTTACAAGTCAGTTGGATCTGAGAACTACAAGCTGGGTCTTGTAACATAGAGATGGGTCTCTCATAATTACTTGAAGATGAAGATATTCAAAGATTGATCTTATGTATTCATTCAAGTTAAATAAATAAATAAAATATTTATTTTTTTATATATTGTTTG
>JASDQU010280116.1:15666-25729 GCA_032191745.1 Picea mariana
AACAACAAACCAATCAATGAAAGAAAGAAGAAAAAGAAGACCAAGAGGTCAACATCAAATAAGAAATTTCTTGTGTCACTATTGCATGAAGAGATGTCATACCATAGACAGTTGTTAGTATGCATAGGCATGTTCCTTTTGTGAAAAGAAATACCATTGTGAGGCAACGTGAGAAGCAAGCCATGTTCCCCTTTCCAGAATTTGAATGGAAAGAAGGTTACTCCAACCGGATAACGAACATAGAGGCACATAGAAAAGAAGAGTGTGTCAATAAGTCCTTGTAACGATAAAAATAACTTTTTCCACCACTACAATTTGAGTGGTCATAGGGACTCAAAGTGTTGACGACTTCATCCAACTTCAACCAAGAAACTGCATAGTGAAAAGAAGTGTCTCAAGAAAGAATATTGTGGAAGATAAAGAGTGGTCTGCCTCTCCAATCCAAGGAGAGATAGCAGCACATTATGCCAACGAGATGTACAGAAGGTTGTTGATCATGGAAGCCACAATCTACTTTTTGTGCTCAATATTACACCTAAAGAACCCTTTCTTGGACATGTGTTGGAGAGTGATGCATAGAGGTCAATGACCTTGGGGGGTGTCTGAAGAACTCAGGAAGTGCTTGCAAGCATTTCCATGCACTAGAGAGTTATTTCCATGCCATGAAGCAACTGATCCTAGGAGAGTAATGCAACCACAATTGAGGAGTTGTTATGTGATGGTATCATGGTGGGGTCATAGGTCATACTAAAGAGGCCAACATTCAACTTGGATTCTTCATAGTCGAAATGGACTATCTCCAAGTGAGAGAGGGAAATGAGAATGAGTGTTGATATTAGAGTTCAGATTCCAATATTGCTCAAAGCTAAGAGTCAGTGAGAAGATTGTTGCACTACACGAACAAGTGATCCAGTGCCATAACCGAGAGAGCAAAAGTTAGAGCTGAAACTAGGGGCCAACATTAGAGCTACGTTTCAAAGAAGACTGAAGAATGGATAAGACTCCGTCTGCAAAACAAATTGACAATGAGAATGCATTATATAAGTCATGTAAAACAGAATGCATTATATAAGTCATGTAAACCAATGTATGTTTAAGTGGAATAAACCAAATAACAATATAACTAAAAAGTTAAAAAACATAATTAAAATAACAAGGAGAGAAGGATAAAGAACCTAAAGTGAAGATCCATGATTGTTTGTCTTCCCTTACTACCTAACAATCCCTATTTCTTCACTCTTGCTCATACTCAAAGGGATTTTTGCCAAGAAGGAGGAGAGCATTGTTAACTTGAAGAGAAAGAATATTGAGCACCATTCAAGACTAGAGAAAGATTGTTGAGCACCATTCAAGACTCTTTTCAAGTTAAGTTGGGTTCCGTGCTCACATTTCACACAGTCCTCTCTTGCTACCCACAGAGAGCACACTTTAAACAATCCTTTGGACTTTGGTCGTCTCACTTGCCCACTATTTTACCTTAGCTGATGGGCACACCATTCTTTGTTTGTTTTCTATCTCACTTTCCCACGGCCTCAATCTTGCCTCTAGACACCCCAGGCTATGTTTTTTTGGTGCCTAACACGTCCAAGCTCTATGTGCCTCTTCTGGACATCCCATACGTTGTTTTCCTACTGCCCAACGTACCCACAATTTGGTATGTTTGGTGCCTAACACGTCCAAGCTCTAAGTGCCTCTTCTCGACATCCCATACGTTGTTTTCCTACTGCCCAACGTACCCACAATTTGGTATTGCTGCCTCACATCACCGTCAATGGCTTATTGTTTTTCAAGAACATCCTCCACCAAACCCATTGTTTTCTAAGAACATCCTCCACCAAACCCTAGTGACTAGATAGAATAATGCATCATTTGTTGGCTTGTCACAATTCCTCGGCGCTATCCCTAACGTTAGAGGAGACACAATGCTCATTTTAGCAGCTATAGCCATCTTTAGCGCTTGGAAATACCATACCACGGTTTACCTATTTGGCTATCAGTTTGTTGGACATTCCCCAACTATTGTACAGTGAACCAGTAAGCTACACTTGAAGGTTACAATTCACAAACCCTAAACCTAATTTGAAGGCGTCCAAGGAATCCTTCATTGTTGTATGGGCGTCCCTATTTATCCTTTGGTTAGTTACATTTCCACTTCTCGCATCTTCACTTGCTCATGACCTAAACCTCACCTTTGAATTTGACATTAAATCCTATGCTAGCCAGGATAATAACGCTTCTGCACAAGAGTCAGTTATATTGAATGATTGTCATGGTTGGGCTGAGCTGGCGAACGAGTTGTGATGGAGTTGTGGTTATTGGAAACCATTAATAGAGTGAGCGAACCAACCCTACCCCAGGAATTGTAGCAACCACACATCTATATTGTTAAATGGCAGGTGGTAGAAAAATCTACTAATGGTAATGCTATCATCTATTATATTATAGCTGGAGCGTTCTCTTCATTGTTTAATGTCAAAAAGTGTTATCACAATTGTGTGAGCAACCTATCCTTGGTGCCACTGGTTTGACCTATAATTGATGAAGGGTTTATTATATCTGACTTAATTGGAAGGATGTATATATAATAAATATATATGTTTGTTTGTTGCTGGAGTATTAAAGGAGAGGTCCAGGTTGGTACCGAAGGATTGGTTGCTTGAAAGGATAGACCAAGCACCAAACCTAGGGGCATAGGTCTGAGGCTTGGTAGCTTCCAGAAAAACCCTATGCAAAACCTCAAATACAGAAAAAAAAAAATATAATTCTACACAGATATCTATGTGTTACTGACGCAAATCGGTTATAAGCCCTTGATTGCAGATCTAAGACCCTTGGGAAGGGTCAGAAAGTGTCTTTAAATTGTTAGAAGAGTTAGTTTTCTCTCTTCATTCCAAAGCGTTTTACGGTTAGTTTCCTCTCTTCATTCCAAAGGGATTTACGTCCTACGGGATGATGGGCCCAGGGAATTAATATGGTTGGTCAAAGTGAATAGATATCAGTGTGGGACTTGGGTTTAGAAGGAGGCCAAGCAAAGGAGTAGGAAAGCTACCTAAGTAACCTTAGGTCAAATTTGATTAAGCTACAGGAAGAGGAAATTGACCCTATGAGTTGGTTTAAGAATCCTCTGTCACGGGTTGGGTTTTACATGACAAAGTTTGATACATGGTTCTTGCCGAAGAGGCCTTCTCAGGCCAGCATCGGTGGTGGTGGGATAAGGTGTGGACCATGCACGCGCTGCTATAGTTGAAAATCCTTTTGTGGATGGCTCTACACGAGACGCTCTTAACGTGGACCAATGGTTTAAAAAGGGGATGGGTTGAGAAGCTCTGAATCCTAATCCGATAGATTCAGGTTGACATTATAAATATAAATATATAGATTTATATATTTGTGATTGATTATTCTTAGTCTTACAAAATATATTATTATTTTATATATCTAATCTTGTATAACATATTACGAGCAATAATCACTTTATAAAAGTGGTTGATATATTTAGATCTCCACCATTAGTTAATATATTATCATATAATTAATTTATTAATTAATTATTACATAAACATAATATATAATAATAATTTATTATTGTATTAATGTATGAATGTACATAAATTAATATAATATGTAATAAGAATGTATAAATTAAAGTATTAATACATCAACTTATAATGTAACATATTAAACTTTTAGTCCATTCGATGTAGCTTGGGTGGTTGGGAGGAATCATTGTTACCCTCCTCACCCAGGTTCAATTCCTTGTAAGTGACATGTTGTGCTTTTAAATGGGTTTATAAGTTGCTCTTGTTGTTGAGCCTGCAATAAATATTTACCTTTGAACCACATGCAAAAAAAAAAACATATTAAACCCTTAATATATTCATAATGTAATATAACCTTAATGATACACTAAAAATGTAAGAACATATTAATACATTAAGTTAATATATACATTAGTAAAGTTTAACACATTAATAAAACATTAATACACTAATGTATAATGTAACATATTAAATTATTAATATATTAATGGTCTATTTTATTAATTAATTAATATATTATTAATTAACACATTTAAATATTAATACACCAATAAAATAATATATTAATAATATATTATTTAAGTATTTATATATTTATTGAAAATGATAGTTAAGTATTTATATATTTATTGAAAATGATAATTGACTATGATCATAACTATAAATGACATGAATACATTAATGTATACTATAATGTAATAATTTAATTAATTATTATATTAATGATTTTTTAATAAATATATTACTAAAATAAATTGTACAAATCAAATATTATTTTTCATGTTCTTTTTATATATTATTAATGTATTCTATATAATAAAATAACTTATATTGAAAGTTATTCTTCACTAAATAAATTGAACACAATATTAAAATACATTTAATATATCTTAATACATTATTAAATATTAATAATTTAATGCATTAATACTTAAATAATGTATTATAATTTAACACTTAAATAATTATACTTTAATTTATTCATACACTAACATGCATGATACATTAATAAATTAAAACATTAATAATATATTAATAAAGTAATGATACATTAATAAATTAAAACATTAATAATATATTAATAAAGTAGTACTACATTAACCTTTTAGGCAATACATTATTAATGTAATGTATTAATAAATTATTAATTAATAGATTAAATGTATTACTAATTAATATTATTAAATACATTAAAATATTTAATACATTAATAATACAATGTATTAATTAATCAATACTTTAATACATTGTTAAAGTATTGATACATTAATAAATTAATAGTATAAATTAATAAATTAATAGTACATTATTATAGTAATAATACATTATTAAAGTATTAATACCTTAATAAATACATTAATACATTTATTAAAGTAATAATACATTAATTATATATTATTAAAGTATTAATACATTAATTGAAAATGATCATTGTTGAAAATGGTTGACAATGAACATGGTTTCTTATTGTTGACCATGGACATCATTAGCTTTGGGTGATCTTAGTTGACTTTAATACTTTAATGTATTAATGCATTAAAGTATTATTGTATTAAAGTATAATACAGTATTTAAGTATTAATACATTAAAGTATTAATGTATAATACATTATTTAGATATTAATACATTAAAGTATTAAAGTATTAATACTATTAAATGTATTAATGTATTAATGAATTAATACACTATATTATTAATGTATTATTTTATTAGTAATACATTAATACAATAATTATATTAGATTATTTTATTCCTTCGACATATATTGACCTTGAATTACCATAATCATTGTTAATTATTGTTGACCATGACCATGGTAAACTTTTGTAGACCTTCACTGTGGTTGAGCTTCATTTTGTATGAGCTTCACTATGCTTAACATTAGTTAAGCATGACCATGGTTGACTATGATTGACCATGGTTGACAATGGTTAACCAAGTTTGACAGTTGTTGTCCATAGATGACCATGGTTGGCCATGACTATGAATGACATTCACCATGTTTGACCTTAAGTATGACTAATCTTGACTATTACCTCAAATACGGTTGACTATTATTGACCATGATCAAGAGTATGGTTAAATATAGTTGACCTTTCCCATGGTTGAGTATGGTTAACCATGGTTTTGCTTGACATGGACCAAAGTTTAGTATGGTTGATCATGATTGAACTTCACGAGGGTTGACTATGGGTGACCATACCCATGGTCGACCTTCGTAGACCATGTGGAGATGCTTATGCTCGACCATGTTGATTATGATTAATCATGGTTTACTATGGCACTATCTCACTACAATGTTAGTCAGGTTTTGTTCCTCAAATTGCGACACTAGGTTTTGTTCGTCATATGACATCATAAGGTTATGGTCATCACATTGTGACGTAAAAAAAATTTGTCACAATATGGCATTAGAATAAGTTTTTCACACACTGACAGTGGGTTATGTTCGTCACATTGCGATGTTGGGAAATGGTCATGTCATTACAATGTTGGGCTATGTTTGTCACATTGCAACATTGGGTTGCGACGTTGGGCTATGTTTGTCACTTGTACATTGGGTTGTGTACATCACATTGTAACAAAGGGTTATGTTCGTCACATTGCAACATTTGGAAATGTTTCTCACATTATGACGTTAGGATATTTGTAACACATTGTGGTTATGAGGCTATGTTCACAATATTGCAACAATTAAGCTATGTTCATGACACTAGAACAATATGGCTATGTTCGTCACATTGTGATGTTAGGAAATGGTCACCTCATTGCAATGTTAGGCTATGTTCGTCACATTGTGATGTTGGGAAATGATCACCACATTGCAATGTTACACTATGTTTGTCACTTTGCGACATTGGGTGCATAGATCAAATTGCAACAATGGGTTATGTTTGTCACATTGCGACATGTGGAAATGTTTCTCACATTATAACGTTACGATATTTGTACCACATTATGGTGATGAGGCCATGTTCATCACATTGGGACAATGAGGCTTTGTTCGTCACATTGTGATGATGAGGCTACATTCATCACATTGCAAGGAAAGGGTAGCGTTCATCACATTACAATGTTACTATGTTTGTCAAAATGTGACACTACTATTTTCATCACATTGCGACAATATGTCTATGTTCATCACATTCTGATGTTGAGAAATGCTCATCTCATTGCAATGTTGGGCTATGTTTGTCACATTTCAACATTTTGTTTCATACATTACATTGTGATACTGGGTTGTGTACCTCACATTGCGACAATGGGTTGTGTTCATCACATTGCAACATGTGGAATTGTATCTCACATTATGATATTAAGATATTTGTATGACATTGTGGTGGTGAGGCTATATTCAACACATTGCGATGATGATATTATGTTCATCACACTGCGACAATATGGATATTGTTTTTGCATTGTGATGATGGGGCTACGTTCACCCCATTGTAATGATAGAGCTATGTTATTCACATTGCGACATTACTATGTTTTTCAGAATGTGACAATACTATGTTCATCACATTGTGACAATATGGCTATGTTCATAACATTGCGATGTTGGAAAATAGTCATCTCATTGCAATGTTAGGCTATGCTTGACACTTTGCGACATTGGGAACTGTATACATCATCTTGCAACAATGGGATTCATTCATCACATTATGATAAGTGGGAATGTTTCTCACATTATGACGTTAGGGTATTTGTATCACATTGTGGTGATGAGGCTATGTTTATCACATTGTGACAATGAGTCTATGTTCATCACACTGTGACAATATGGCTATTTTCTCCACTTTGTGACGATGGGGTTCCATTCGTCACATTGTGACAATGGAGCTATGTTCATCACATTGCGACATTACTGTGTTTGTTAGAATGTGACGCTAGTATGTTCATCACATTGCGACAATATGACTATCTTCATCACATACCCATGTTGTGAAATGGTCATCTTATTGCAATGTTAGGATATGTTTGTCACATTGTGACATTGGGTTGTGTACCTCACATTACAACAATGATTTATGATTACCTAAATTGGCTTATAAGTCATTGCTTAACTGTAACTAAGTTTTTAAGTTTTGTCTTAGATAAATATTGGGCTTGAATAATAGAAATGGTGGTAATTTTGTGTATAAGATCATCACATTGTGACGATGAGGTTATGTTTGTCACACTATGAAAATATGGCTATTTTAACCACATTGTGACGATGGGGCTACATTCGCCACATTGCGATGGTAGGACTATGTTTATCACATTGGTGCAACATTACTATGTTTGTCAGAATGTGACAATACTATGTTCATCACATTGCAATCTTGGGAAATGGTTATCTCATTGCATTATTAGGCTATGTTTGTCTCTTTGTTAGATTGTGTTGTGTACATCACATTGCACGAATGGGTTACGTTCATCACATTGTAACATGTGGAAATTTTTCTCACATTATCACGTTAGGAAATTTGTATCACATTGTGGTGTTGAGGCTATGTTCATCACATTGCAACAACGAGTCTATGTTCATCACACTGCGAAAGTATGGTTATTTTTCATCATATTGTGATGATGCGGTCACATTCGTCACATTGCGATGACATGGCTATGTTCATCACATTGCAACTTTACTATGTTTGTCAGAATGTGACGCCATTGACGTTACTATGTTTGTCAAAATATGACGCTACTATGTTCATCACATTGTGATAATATGGCTATGTTCATCACATTCTGATGTTGGGAAATGGAGATCTCATTGCAATGTTAGGCTATAATTGTCACATTGCGAAATAGGGTTTTGTACATTACAATGCGACATTCAGTTGTGTACCTCACATTGCAACAATGGGTTATGTTCCTCACATTGCAACATGTGAAAAATTTTCTCACATTATGACGTTAGGATATTTGTATCACATTGTAGTGATGAGGTTATGCTCATCCCATTGCGACAACGAGGTTATGTTCATCATGTTGTGACAATATAGCTATTTTTTGTCACATTGCGATGATGGGGCTATGTTTCTCCATTGCGATGATAGGGCTATGTTCATTACATTGCTACATTAGTATGTTTGTCAGAATGTGACATTACTATGTTCATCACATTGCGAAGTTGGAAAATGGTCATCTCATTGGAATGTTGGTCTATGTTTCTCACATTGTGACATTGGGTTTTGTACTTCACATTGAAACAATGGGTTATATTCATCACATTACAACATTTGGAAATGTTTCTCACATCATGAATTTAGGATATTTGTAGCACATTCTAGTGATGAGGTTATTTTCATCACATTGCGACGATGAGGCTATGTTCATCACACTGACAATATGGCTATGTTCATCACATTGCAATGGCAAGGTTGTTTTCATCACATTGCGATGATAGTGTAATGTTCATCATATTGTGGCATTTCTATGTTTGTCAGATTGTGACACTAATATGTTAGTCACATTGCAACATTACTATTTTTCTCATGTTGCAACGTCTAATTTTGTTTTTCATATGGGAACATCGGGTTATGTTTGTCACATGACAAGGTTGGTTTATGTTTGAAATATTATGAAAATGAAGTTTTGGCCAAGTTTTACTTTTAAATATAAAAAATTATTTCCTTTGTCAGAAAAGGTACAAACTTTGAACTGATATGATGTATTACATAGAAGAAAACTTAGGATCATACTTGTTCTAAGGACATTGATTGCAAATCATCTTTAACTTTAGAGATGATGATTTTTACTTTTGCAAATTAACTTGAACTTTGTAGATGATGAATTATAATTGAAATTTGATGATGATGTATTATTGTTATAAGGACATTTAAGTACACCACACATGGATAATAGAGTGTACACATTGCAYCATGATAGAAACTATGACCATTATACATCCATATATAATTTTTATATATTTTTCATCGATTTTAATTGTTAAACCATAATCTCAAACCATTAAAATAAGGAATAGTTTTATGATCATTTATAACCATAAGAATTATATTTTTAGTTATGTAATATATAGTTACATTTTTTTTATATAAATATTTTTAAACATATAGAAATTTTTAATTTATAAAAAAATAAAAACATAGTTTCTTTCTATTATTCTATTGATAAATATTTTTAGAAAATTAAATATAAAAAATTACATTCTTTTTCAAGATTAAATATATTTACAAATTTACAATGTTTCTTCAAAATTAGATATATCTACAATTCAAGTGGATTAAAATTAAATTATTATTATTTAAATTTATTTTAAATTAAATCTTTTAATAATTATTTTCTTATTATTATAAAATAAAAACTAATACAAATAACTCTAATTATAACTTTAATAGGAATAATCCTAACCCTACTCTATCCCTAACACTAATCTCATTCCTAATAACTCTAACCCTAAAAACCATTAACTTTAATATATTATTAATATATTATTGTTGACATGTTTAATTATTAATGTTAATTAATAACTATTATAAAAAAGATGTGTATGAATAATATACATACATAG
>JASDQU010280118.1:2804-14846 GCA_032191745.1 Picea mariana
ACTACCACATTGAATCCCTCAAAGTCCTCCATGAGGATCTGTATCCTAGTGACAAATGCAACATTAATGAAGTTGTGGGTGGTTCCACCATCAATCAATGTTGTAACACTTTATCATTGTACAATACCTATGAACCTGAAGGTGTAGTATTTAGGGACTCCTAACAATGTGTCAATGGTCACTCCCTTGGAACTATCCTACAATGGCACTTGCTTTGTAACATCAGGGTGTGACGGTTCACCACTGTCCTATACAATGCCCTCATCATCACCGTCATCCTCATCATCAAAAACTACCTCAATATAATGGAATTTACCTTTTACCATACATCAATGATCTCATTCCCATGACTCCTTGCAACTGTAACAAAGCTTCTTCCTCCTTAGTTCTCTCTGAGTTTCTTCATCCAACCTGTCCTTCCTGTCAATGTCTTCTAGGGAGGTTTTTACACCTGACCCTTATGTGGGATAAATGTTTTTTTCCAGTGTCTTCTTCGAGACTGTGTCCGCCATATCCTAGTTCTTCATGATAGCTTCTTGTAGTGTGTTTGAACTGAAATCCTTCACCCAACCTCTTAAGGGCTCGACCAAGCCCTCCATGAATAAAATCACCATTCTCTACTCATAAACATCAATCACTGTGATCGCCATCCATTGGAACTATGTAACATAGGCCTCTGGTGTACACGTCTTCCTCAATTGTTCTAATTCCCTGAAGTGGATCTCAGGGTCCTTCCTATCGAACCTGTCCATCAACCTCTAGGTGAAATCCTCATATGATGTGATGTTGGAATGACCCAATGTTAGTAGCCCATGGTACCACCACTCATGAGCCTCTCCATACAAATGCAGATTGGAAAAAATGATCTCTTCTACCTCCATCATCAAGTTAATATGGAAATAACTGTCCAATTTACGTACCCATGCTCGGGTTGTGCACCTGTCAAACATGTCAAAATATGGGATAGTTATCTTCCCCAATTTGTGTA
Source organism: Picea mariana (assembly GCA_032191745.1). Classification (NCBI taxonomy): domain Eukaryota; kingdom Viridiplantae; phylum Streptophyta; class Pinopsida; order Pinales; family Pinaceae; genus Picea; species Picea mariana. The sequence continues at coordinate 3,793 of JASDQU010280118.1, forward strand.
GAAGATTGAAATTCTGTTGATTACGACCTGCCCTGGATTTGTTTCTCATCCTGAGGTTGTAGTAGTCATTTTAATACATGGCTGCCTACGATCCTTCTTCCAACAACTAATACTCCCTAAAGTAGGAGTTCATTTTTTCTGCTCCATGTTACTTCAGTGCTCCTGTTGTCTGGTCCTCAAGGAATGGTGGAAATAATGGTCCAGCTACCTTTCTGCTACTCACTTGGGAGACACTCTGTGTTGAAACATAGGTATTACTCCCTTCAAGATTCCTACCACCTCTATGGATATCCTTTGCATGGTTCCCATTGGTATCTCCCTAGTTTTGGTTTGCTTGGTTGCCGAAAAAATATTGTGTCAGGAATTGTGTCAATTGTTGTTTCCCATTAGCTATGGATTCGAACAGTTGTATGGTTCGATCTTCAAGATGGTCCCCCGTAACTCTGTCTACTTATACTTCTTATGATGGTTCTAGTCCTAGGGTGGGTTGCTTCCCCCGTCCTCTAGTTTTCCTTGGCATAAATGCCTCAATAAATCACAGGCTGGAAAGATCACCAACTGTGATACCATTGTAATGTCCTCAACAAGATTATGTGCGTTTGTTGTGTTTTTTTTTGCAAAAATTGTTAATTCTACTTTTGTAAATATGTAAAACACTTGGTATTAATGTTGTTCTTAACCCCTTACAAGTAGCTTGCTCATACAAGAATATTGACAAACACATTACATGCATCCATTACACAAAAAATAGAGAAAATAACCATGGCATCTTATGATGGATGGAAACAACAATACAATGATATCTAATGTTTGTAATAACAACTGCAAAATAATCATGAACACACAATTATAATGGTTGCAAGGAAAATGCACAAATATACTAACATAAACAATACAAGGAAACATGGAATGATGCCAATCTATTATGCTTCTTGTGATGCTCTGCTCCAGTATTGTCTTCTCTACTAGAGGCCCTTCTGTAACCCTACGAACCTGATCCAAATGGCTTATTGCAATCCCAATCACAGAGGTCCTCGTGGGACAATCGTTGGACGTCTAGCAAGGCCTTGCAAGATGCCCGTACTCAACCCGTTGTGATAACCCTAAATTGCACCATACATGCATACCTGACATTTGGCCCTCTTACTTACTATTTTTGCCAAGCCATCACTGAGCAGATCTCTTAAAAGCCATATTTTTCAATATGTACGCGTCGTGCACCACTACTTCCCGCATACACATGCTTGCTGCACCACTACAGATCGTGTACGTACGCTAGCTTCACCATTACAGCCTGCGTATACCCACAAATGTTGAAAAAAGTAAACATTTGTAAGGAACTTGTTGAGATTATGGGTTGTTGGGTAGTTTTCCAACTATCCCACTGCCTATAGCCCGTCACCCAACCGAATAACCATCCTTTTTTCATATAAAAGGAGGTTTTGGGATCTCATACCTAAGAGAAGCATAAGAATAGTGAAACTCTTCCTTTTTCACATCCCCTCCTTGCCCCAAGAATTTGCAGCTACCTTGTGAGTTTTGAGCCAGAATTGCCCATTCTTGCATTTTTCCTCCATTATAAGCCTATGCCATTTTCCTAGAGAGAAATGTGAGAGGAGAAAGATACGTGGAATCATAGTTGGATCTTGGTGAAGAGGAGCCCAAACCAGGTTCGAGGAGCAGTCACCAATCTCATTGTAAGCAAACTTTGTGATATTAATAAAAGGAATACTTTTTATGTCTCGCAATATGATGTGTTCAATATTTATGTTTGATTTATGTTTTATAACTAACATCTAACCCACTAGTTCATATATGAGATACATGTTCATAGTTTCTTGTTTGTCTTTTTGTTAATGCAGGTTAGCCTTGGGAGGAGAATTATAGTCGAGGAGCAATCGAATGCGAAAGGATCGACACCGGACATGTAGTTTAAGGTAGAGTTACCAGATATTTTTACTTTGTATTTCTTATGTGAATGTGGGGTATATTTGGGGTAATATAAAGATTAGGAGAATTTTAGACGGTTATATATGCCTACATGTTGAACCCTAGTGTAGTCCATAGGGGGGTTTTCCTTCTATAGAAGAACTGGCGACCATATTGGGGAAACCTCTAGGGTTTTACGAGATAGTTTATGGGTGTTTTAATTGGTTTGATTTCCTTTTTTGAGTTTATGTAAGTTGTTGAGTCTTTAAGGGATTCTGGTCTGCCATACCAGTACTCCCTGCCTTGTCAGCCTGACTGCTATTTTTCTTTTTTTGAGAAGTTACAGAGGTGTACACGGCTTGTAGTGGGTCTGCACGCGTACATGTGCACCCTACCTTTAGACAACCCACGTACATATGCAGGTTGCTTAAGTGTCAGTAGTGTGCCTGTGTCTTCTATCTTTTTCCTTAAGAAGGGGTAGTCCACCTCTTCCCTGATTGAAGTCTAACTTCTTAGGGGTTTCTTGATTTAGTATTGGTCTCTGTAGTTACAGTCTTTAGCCTAGGTTTCACATCAGTTTTCTTATTTATTTTTAAAATATTGCTTGTGTTTTATTTGAAAGGGTTTGAGACGAGTTTGTGAGTCTTTCTGATCAGCTTGTTTAGTATCGGCAGTGACTCCCTGCAATCCGCAGTAGACCAGAAGTCAGTTTTTGGTGTTGTCTTGTCTTCTCTTTTTCCCTTTTACTTTCTTTAGAAGAAAAGAAAAAGAAGTTATTTCAAGTTTCTTATTTTGAAGCATAAAAATTTAAAAAAAATATTTCATTTCTTTGTTTGGTTAAGTAGTTAGGTTAGTTGTCTTTACTTATCAGGAGAAAGAGTTATTTTCTTTAATTTCTTTACTGAATGCTTAGAAATTTAAGTAGCTCGTAGTCGAGCGAAAGTTAGTTTTGGTTTTTTCTTTTAAAAGATCTTAGAAAAAGTAGTTACGAAAAGTTGGTTAAAGGGTTTAAATTTGCAAATCTTTATTTGTCAAAAGAAGTAATTTTTCTTTCGATTTCATTTACAGTTATTCTCTTTCGTCTCTTAAAATACACCACTAGATTCATTTCCATTTCCTTCACTTAAGACAAGCCACTTAAAATTAACGCTTAATTAAAATCAATTAGACTTTATGTTTGTAGGGTCCATCAACTAGTCTAAGCTAAAGCCTTGATTTAGGTTGGAGAGGAAACTTTGCAAGGCTATAAAACAAACATACGAGTCTATGTTAGGGAGTGTAAAAATTATAGTAAACGTGAAATTCATCCGGGACCCCCCTCTAACATAAGATCTAAACATGAGGTCGCGTGTAGAAAGGTAGTGGAGATAACCCCTCCAAATCCGTACCAAGCGTAGTAGGGAACGCATATAGAGGACTTCTCTTGGGATTATGTTGATCACATTTGCCACGGAGCTTTGTGGGTCTTGAATACGTTCAAGGTCCTCATTCATCTTCCAGAACACTTTATTTCGATACCCTCAATAGGTTTCGGGCTTGATACCCTGCTCATTGTGGTCCACCCGACTGTCGACTGTACCCGCCTGGTGATTGTTCACAACCTGGAAAGCTAGTTGCCTTTATTTTAGGGACTTACACTGGTAACTGCGGGGGTATACCGCGGTACCTAGGGTGGACATCGGGCCATGCTTTGAAGAGTATACCTGGAGGGTGATTCTGTGTTTGAGTTGCACTTGCACCAGTAAGTTGCTCTAATGTTGGCTGGTGTAACTGTTCTTCCAACTAGTTAGTGGTTTTGGTTGCTTTTTCTCATAGGAACTTTCTAGTGTGTGCTTGTTCTTCAACATTTAAAAATCCTTACTGTGTCATTGATATTTTCACACAGTGGAATATCAAGAGCCCCGCCGATTGCAAAGGATTTTGGGCTTGCCGCCGGTTAATTTGGAGCCACAACTGCCACTGTTACGGTGAAGACTTGACTACCAAGGGTCATTTGAGGCAACTAGGCCATAGGAAAATGTGCCCGAGCCATCTCTGAGAGGAGAACACTTGTATCTGGAGGAACCGACTATTTATGACCTTGGATCAGAAGATATCGGTCTGTATAACCCTCTGATCAATGACTTTTCGGTTCCCATCATGGTACAAGTTGTCCCCCCAAGGGTAATGCATCACGAGCATCAGATAGTCCTGTAAGAAGTGATGGAAGCAAATCCTGCTACTTCGTCAGGGAGTCCTCATACTCCCTCTACAACTGCCACCACTAGGGGTGTTCCACCTCCTAACTCATGTTCACAGGTCTGTACCACTATGGTATTGACTGCCTCTACTTCGGGTAGCAATTTGATTCTGTCTATGGAAACGATCACTGCACCATTCACATAGAGTAAGACAGGCCCTTCATTTTTATATGGGATGCCCAACTTTGATACGAACTCGGTCCTCACCTACTCCACCCTACAAACCATGGGTCTAGGGGCAGGGATCTCAAACGCTCCTCTACAAGGGTCCATGGGGGGCACCTTAGCCCCCTATAATGCTTTCCCTTATGGAGGAAGTCGCATACCTCCTTTTTCCCCTCACTCGGTGACGCTTCTCAACAGCCCGTCTGGTCGAACATGAACTACAGCTTGTTTGGAGCAGGTAGTCAAGGACCTTCTTCCAACACCACGCTGGTGGGTTCTTCGTCATTTTCTTTGTACGACGTGTTTGGTAACAACGCATTCTCGTCAGTTGCCATCTCAATCGAGGGCAACCCTGGTTTTTGATCAAAAAACCCTGCGTAGGGTACTACTCCTGCATAGGGGGCAAACACCTCTCAAGGACCCTGGAATCTGTGGCAGGGATCAATCCTCTCATTAGGGATGTTGACCAGGAGAAACCCCTTCCATGTTCAATGGAACCCCGGGCAAGGCTCAGTACCTATGCTCGTTGGATTGGAAGGGGGAAACCCTTTCTAGAACTTTTGGAACACAATGTCGAGAGAAATCCTTTCCCAACCCTCAACGTCCTACTACGGGAGTCAACCGATGAAATCTCAAAAAGTGTAGTATCTGAATGCTGGCCATGGCCATGGTTTTTACCAAAACCCTGGTCAACAGCCTAACTTTTCCTGGCAACCTGGTGATAGCCAAATTCCAGGCTCCTTTCCTCTTGTGCATACTCAATAGCCCAAGCTACCTTTTATGGCAACGTTGCATCTTCCAGACTTGTCAAGATTGTTAAACAACCCAATCTGTCATGATATGCGTTGGCCTCCTATGCCAACCAAGTTTCCCTCGGACATTCTGAAGTTTGAAGGTAATCCTAACGAAGATCCAGGCGATCATGTGACCACCTTTCACCTATGGTTCTTGTCCAACTCATTGAGAGATGACTCCATACAGTTGTGTCTTTTTCAACACACTCTTATCGGGAGTGTCACGAAATGGTACATCGAGCTCGACCGCTCAAGATACTCTACTTTTGGCAAATTGACAATGGTTTTTCTAAACCATTTTCAATTACATGTGAGATACGATGCCAGCACTGAATTGGTGGCCAAATTTGAGAAAACAAAGGCTGGCCATATCTCAGATCAGATCCGAGAATGGTGGTGTCAGAAGAGTTTGATAAAAGTACTAGTTACACCAACATTCCTACTAGACTGGTTCCTTAGGTCATTGGTACCCCTGTTATCTAAGGACGTTGCAACATCGGGGGTATTTTTAGAGGAAGAGGTGATAATGAGAGCTCAACAGCTAGAACTGATATACTCTCAGTTTGGTTTACTTCATGAAGTTTTTCCATATGTGTCGCGGTCTATTCTTGACAAGACCAGACACAAGTCTAGACCACATGTCAATGGCATCGTTGGTTCAGCAGAAGCGAAGCCCACTGATCAGTTGTTGAATCAATTGCAACAATTATCGATATAGTAGACAGTGGCCAGCTCAACCACTGGTTCGGCTGCTCCCCTTACTCAAATGTCCGTTGTACATAGTGTGCAATCGACAAACCCGAAGGAAAAACAATAGTCTAACATAAATAAGAAACAACAAAATAAGGGTAAGGGGGATAAGAAACCCACCAACAATGCTGGCAGGGGAAACACAGAGAAAACAAAGTTGAATTATCTGTGTAACCTTTGCAGAGCATACCACCCGACTCACCTGTGCCCTCGGCTTGTAGAGACCAAACATTTACTAGCACAGTAGCAGCCTATTGTGTTAACAAACCCTTTTCCTCATGAGAAAAATTTAACTCAAGCCTCTTTGAGTGTGGATGGGGGCAGTCAGGGACCCCCTCCATCTTCTATTAATCCTTCATCCACGAACGTGTATATGATGAAAGGTGATGCCTACATAGTGACTAGGGCACACAATTACGAAATGCCTGAAACGTCTAAGAAGGGTAAAGAAGTTGTAAACCCATATGTTCCTCTCCAGATTGAGATGACGATGGGAAAAACAATGACATGCATCCCGAAAGGGGTGTTCAAGAAAGCTTTGCATAATCCAAATGCGAGGGCTGCCCAGAATTACTCTATGGTGGAGGATTTGTCACAAACCCCTTACACGATATCAGCTTTGGAGGTCCTCCAGAGATTCCCTTCACAGAGAAAGGCTCTGCTAGCTGCCTTAGGATCCACTGAGACCTGTAATTCGAGAACAATCATGCTTGATATGACCGACTTGTAGCCTCGTCTCTCATACCACGTTGTGTTTCAAATAGTAGTGGCTCACCCCACAAAATCTTTTACTCAGAACATTTTCCACACAGTGGTTGATGAGGGTGCCTCAACATGTGTGATGTCGTTGGCATGTTGGAAGGCCATTGGTCAACCCATTTTGTCTCCATTGCCTACTCTGCTTACCTCTTTCAATGATCATTCTTTTAGACCACATGGAATCATCCCTTCTTTCCCCGTGTAGTTAGGAGGGAAGACTGTGTGCGTCAAAGTTGAAGTAGTCGATGTGCCTCTCGAATACAACCTTTTTTTAGGAAGGAGTTAGACATATCCCATGCATGCAGTGGTTGACACATTGTTTTGGGTCGTTTTGTTTCCACATGAGGATCGAATCATGACCATTGATCAATTGTCCTTCTCCAGGCCTGACCCTTCATCAGGGGCATCCAAGGTCCCGATGATTAATAAACCACAGCCCCACGTCGTCAATGTGGGGGTTGGTTTGTACCCACCTTTGATGGGTACGTTTGATTATCCGCCTCCTTCTGGAGATGTCAAGATGATATTGGTTGTCCCCGACCAACTTAGGGATGATATTTTTCAAGTGTCATTGTTTCGTATGACTTACTTTACCGATCCCCGGACTCTTCCTTCCCCATCGGCTTCGATGGAAGGGACAGGGCATCCTGGCATGTCCATGCTCTTGTCTATGAAACAAGTTGCGTACTCTATAGTCCATCAAGCTTCAGTCGACTCTGATCTAAATCCCGCACAGGATTTAGATCCATTTCTCGAGCCTATTTGGGCTCAATATTCCCTTGCCACTACGATTCTTTAGACTTGGTCTTTCCCTCTGACAATGTGATTTTAGAGGCATTTACTGGTCCAAACAGACCCTGGGACGATCTCCATCATAGATCTTATTTTCTCCCAGAGTTAAGAAGAATAGGGGCAGGAGAATTCATGTTGACTATGACTGGAGATAGGTCTTATCTTATTAATACTCTGGCTATGCACGCAGTTTATGTTGAGGGTAATATGGAAACCATCACTGAAACGATACCTATTGACATCTCCAGAACCCCTGGCATCATGGAGAATGTCTTCATCGGAGTGGGCTGCTCCCCCGAGAAGATTCAAATCTACACAGATTTATTTAAGGAATTTCGCGACATTTTTTCCTGGTCTTACGAGGAAATGCCATGCATTGATCCAAGAATCTTCGAACATGAAATAATGACTTATCCTGACGCCAAGTCGGTTCGACGGAATCTTCATCCGGTCAATCCTTGGAAGCGGAAGCTATTAAGTCTGAAGTAGAGAAACTTCTCAAAGCCAATTTCATCTACCCCATTCAGTTGACTCAATGGGTGTCAAATCCTCTTCCGGTCAACAAAAAGAAGGGAACAATTCACGTATGTATCAACTTCTGTGATTTGAACAAGGCTTGTCCAAAGGATAATTTCCCCACCCCATTCATTGACCAGATTGTCGATGAGTGTGTAGGTTGTGAGGTCTTTTCTTTCATGGATGGTTTTTTGGGATACAATCAAATACATATTAAGCCCGAGGACCATCATAAAATAACTTTTATCTGTCCATGGGGTACATTTTCTTATCGAAAGATGTCTTTTGGCCTGAAGAATGTTGGAGCCACTTTTCAGCGGGCCATGTCTTTTTCTTTCCATGACCTGAGACATATAGTCAAGTCCTATCTTGATGATTTAGCGTCACGATCTCGCAAGAGAGATGATCAACCCACACACCTCTGACTTATCTTTGAGCGATGTCACTACTATCGAATTCGCTTAAATCCAAACAAGTGAAGTTTCTGCATGACGTCAAGTCATCTGATAGGTTTCATTGTCTCGACAAAAAGGATCATGGTCGATCCTCTGAAGGTTGAGGTGATAGTTCAATTTCCTCCCCCGTGCACAGTCCCTCAGCTTCAAAGCTTACAGGGTAAAGTAAATTTTCTTCGGCATTTTATCGCAAACTATGCTGAGATCACTAAAGGGTTTATGCATATACTGAAGAAGGGAGTCCATTTCCATTGGGACGAAGTCGATCAACGCTCTTTCGAAGCATTGAAACACACCCTCATGTCTTCCCCTCTGCTCTGGCCTCCCAATTATAATAAATATTTCTTATTGTATTTGGCCGCTGCAGAGTCGACCATCCGTATGGTATTGGTTCAAGAGAATGATTTTCTTGAAGAGCATGTGATTTATTACCTGAGCTGAGGCCTGGTTGGACCATAACTCAACTACTCCCATGTTGAGAAGCTAGCATTGGCAGTAGTGCATGCTGTCCAACGGTTTCGTCATTATATTCTACTTCATAAGACCACCGTCGTTGTCCTTGTGAATCCATTTCAATACATGTTGACACGACGTGTAATCGGCGAAAAGATCAGTAGATGGATAGTTATCCTCCAGGAATTTGACTTGGATTTTGTTTCTGTGAAATCTAAAAATTCACTGGTCTTTGCGGAACTTATCTCGGAACTTCCGATCGAATCAAGTGATGTCACACCCGAAGAATCACCGATTAAAGGAGATCTTTTTTTGATTTCATCTTTGGACCCTTGGTATGGAGATATATTAGTCTATCTCCAAACTTTGAAGTTCCCTACCTCTTCTTCTCGCGATGAGCTTCAATGTATACATCATCGGGTGAAAAACTATCTCATTCTCGATGACACTTTGTATCGTCAGGGTGTAGATTGCATCCTCCGTCGGTGTCTCACTCATGAAGAAGCGGAACTCGTGCTTAACAACTGCAACAATAGATCATGTGGTGGTCATTTGTTTGGGTTGGAAACAACCCAAAATATTCTACAAGCAGATTATTTTTGGCCGATGTTGATCAAAGATTTCGTTGAATCAGTCAAAAAGTGCCACCTGTGTCATATCTTCTCTTGGAAGATGAGGCAACACCTTGCTCCCATGTTTCCCATCATTACAGTTGGTCCCTTCACCAAGTGGGGGATTGATTACACTACATGCCACCCGACTTCAGCTAGGGGGCATCATTATATCATCGTAGTGGTAGACTACTTCACAAAGTGGGTCAAGGCTATGCCAATGTTCAAAGATGATGGTGAAACAACAACTCGCTTTATTTTTAACCAGATTGTTGCAAGGTTCGACATCCCAAAGGAGATTCTCACTAACCATGGCAGTCACTTTAAAAACAAAATGATGTCTGAGTTAACGTCAAAGCTTGGGTTGAGGCAAGAACACTCATCACCTTACTACCCACAAGCAAATGGTTAGGTGGAAGCTGTGAATAAGTATCTTAAGACCATTCTACAACGAACGATCAATTCGGCCAAGTCAAATTGGAATTTGATGTTGTACTCGGCATTGTGGGTCTACCGAACGTCTGTGGAGACTACAACTGATTTCTAACCTTTTCAACTCATCTACGGGCTGGAAGCAATCTTGCCAATAGAGTGCCAGATCCCATCTCTAAAGTTGGTAGTACAATTATTTCCAGACACTTCACCACTTGAGGAACCCTTATTATATATCGAGAAGCTTGATGAGCAGTGACATGATGCAACGTTGGCTAACAAGGCTCACAAGAAAAAATTCAAGTGTTAGTACGATCGATCCGTTCATCCTTGAATTTTCTTTGAAGGCGACCTTGTCCTGGTCTATGACCAAGATAAGGATCCCCTTGGGGCAGACAAGTTCAAACCCATGTGGTTCGGACCTTTCATCATGAAGGAGGTACTAAATAAGGGCTCTTATCATTTGGTTGACTTCGTAGGGAAATATTTAGCGGAGCCTAGAAATGGGCTCTACCTCAAGAAGTATTACTCGTAGGTGGGTCATCTTGGGTGACTTCTTGTACATATGTATAGTTCTTATACAGTTAGATGTTTTATATTTTTTGTTTTATGGACGTGTCATTTTTTATGCCATCTTTTTCACTGTGGAAGATGTCAAGTGAATCAGAGGTGTTCATTGGGTTCGTGGATGGTGTTATCCAACACACTTAGAGGCTTGATTCTGTAGCTTGGGTGATATTCACACCTCAAGGACAATTTCTATCTTCTGGAGGTATCTCTCTAGGTGACGCCACAAATAATGTCATCGAATACAATGCAGTGATAGAGTTTCTTCGTGATGCTTTGTCGCATGGTATCTCTCACCTCCAGGTCTACTTAGACGCACAGCTGGTTGTGTCCCAGTTAAATGGGGTTTACCGTGTTTATGATCCTACTCTACACCAATGATTCCTTAGGGTACGCCTCTTAGAACGATGCTTTGATTACATTACGTATATCCATGTTCCTAGGAGATTGAATCAAATCGCATATACTCTAGCTAATCATGTATTAGATTGGCATATTGCACACACATAAAAAGAAGCACACACATACACATGTACATACATTGTAAAAATGGGATCCATAAGACATAAAATATGTAAATACCAATATATA
>JASDQU010280120.1:0-12109 GCA_032191745.1 Picea mariana
CTTCTTCGTCTTTCCATGACCCTTCTTTTCCTGTGGCTTAGACTAGTTTTTGAGAGGTTGTTTGTTAGGGAAGTCTTTATCATACTATGGTTGTTCCATATTTGCAGACACAAACTCTCATTTGTTCTGGTGCCTAAATTTCTGCTCGATTTTGACAACATATCAATAGGCATCTCCCAGTGATGAGATGTTCAAAAATTCCATTTCAGTTTGGATGTACCTGTGTATATCCCAACGGTATTTCAGAACCAAATTCCACTCATAATATTTGATACCCGTCTTGGTGCACAAGGTATGGAAAGTATTGGTGAACTCTGACACTACTTGGCCCCTCTCTTGACGCAGTTTGGTCCATCTCATGTACTGGTCGTCATAGTTACCAACAGGGTGATATTGTTCATTGACCGCATCTACAAAAAAATTCCAAGTGGGCTCGGCCCCATATATTCCATATTCCTCAGCAGAACTTTTCTCCCAGTAATTTTCCCACAAATTTTTGACATGGGGGAGATCCTTAAGGAGTGTGAAGGTGATCTTTTCCCTATCGGAAAAATTGTGAACAGAGAAATAACCTTCTAGAAAATTTATCCATTTTTCTAGGGCATCTGCATCTATCTATCCTTCAAATACAGGAATATCAAAATTAACTTGTACCTTGAAAGGCAAGGTGCATCCAAAGTGGTTGCTTGATGAAGAATCTCCTGGTGTTATCGACAGGCATTGAAGGATGCGGGAAAAATTCTCCATAATTTCGTCCCTCTGCCATGTGAGACCTTGCTCAATCAATAGATTAATATAATCAACTACAATGCCATTTTTCTTTTCTTGCACCATAGAGTGTTTCTTGGGTGTGCGAGAGCATTTTTCCCCAAGAGAGACAACCTCGAGACCCAACTTGCTAGACTCAAATCTTGTCGGGGACATGCATTAAAAAAAACGATCAAGAGCAACCTGCTCTGATACCACTGATTTAGATTATTTTCGGCATGAAATGAGAGAGAAGATATAATAAATAAATGTACATAGATATCTCATATATCCAATAATATAACAAAAATATATCAGAGATGCAACCATAAACATAGAGATACAATAATACACAATTTCTATTAATGAGCGAAATGTACAAAACTGTAGAAATACAAACTGAAAGACTCGCTAGAATGGTGGCTGCGTATCTTTGAGAAGAGATGTTGTTGGAACAGGGGTAGACCCAGGGTTCAACTCCAAGAGTGCACCAACAAGCCCTAACTACTTGCCGTTTTGGCTACACCTGCGAAGCAGATGCAGTCTCACCCGAAGCAACTATGGGGGGGTTGCAGGACAAAGATGCCTACAACCAAGGGAAAGATCAAGTGGATCTAATACTAGAGCAGTACAACATGCATATATCACTTATCAGCTTAGATCTATTCCACACATCTATCAGATCTACCACAAAAATGCAATANTGTTCATTGACTGCATCTACAAAAAAATTCCAAGTGGGCTCGGCCCCATATATTCCATATTCCTCAGCAGAACTTTTCTCCCAGTAATTTTCCCACAAATTTTTGACATGGGGGAGATCCTTAAGGAGTGTGAAGGTGATCTTTTCCCTGTCGGAAAAATTGTGAACAGAGAAATAACCTTCTAGAAAATTTATCCATTTTTCTAGGGCATCTGCATCTATCTATCCTTCAAATACAGGAATATCAGAATTAACTTGTACCTTGAAAGGAAAGGTGCATCCAAGTGGTTGCTTGATGAAGACTCTCCTGGTGTTATCAACAGGCATTGAAGAATGTGGGAAAAATTCTCCATCATTTCGTCCCTTTGTCATGTGAGACCTTGCTCAAGCAATAGATTAATATAGTCATTTACAATGCCATTTTTCTTTTCTTCCACCATAGAGTGTTTCTTGGGTGTACGAGAGCATTTTTCCCCAAGAGAGACAACCTCGAGACCCAACTTGCTAGACTCAAATCTCGTCGGGGACATGCATTAAAAAAAACAATCAAGAGAAACCTGCTCTGATACCACTGATTTAGATTATTTTCGGCATGAAATGAGAGAGAAGATATAATAAATAAATGTACATAGATATCTCATATATCCAATAATATAACAAAAATATATTAGAGATGCAACCATAAACATAGAGATACAATAATACACAATTTCTATTAATGAGCGAAATGTACAAAACTGTAGAAATACAAACTGAAAGACTCGCTAGAATGGTGGCAGCATATCTTTGAGAAGAGATGTTGTTGGAACAGGGGAAGACCCAAGGTTCAACTCCAAGAGTGCACAAACAAGCCCTAACTACTTGCCGTTTTGGCTACACCTGCGAAGCAGATGCCGTCTCACCCGAAGCAACTATGGGGGGGTTGCAGGACAGAGATGCCTACAACCAAGGGAAAGATCAAGTGGATCTAATACTAGAGCAGTACAACATGCATATATCACTTATCATCTTAGATCTATTCCACACATCTATCAGATCTACCACAACAATGCAATAACAATATATCAAGGCAAAATAACACAACATCAATCACACACACAAGACAGATATACGTGCTTAACCCTCTCTCTAGGGCTACGTCCACATAACTGTGCTTTATAATGTATTAAGATGAAGCATACAGTTCTTGTCTGCACTCTTATCTAGTATATCTTCTTTCTTGTTCTCTCTATCTCTCCCCTCCCTGCGCACCCAGCTGCAGGGTTGATCTTTGCACCCAGCTGAAGATCTTACAATACTAGAAGGATCTCGTACTCAGCTCTTCTCTCTCTCACAAAAATAATCACTCATGTCAAAACAATAAAAATAGATCCAACGAACTAGAACCAACCCTCTTCCCTCATATAGGTTCTTATTTATACATTACAATCACTCATGACATCCTTAGGCTAAAACCTAGGTGTCAAAACCATAGATACAAAAACCCTAGGTGTCTAAATCCCTAGGTCAACATGACTTGCGTTTTCAGGGCTTCACTAGCCTGGCTTTCCTCCCTTCTCGCACGGTGCTCCAAAGCAGCTAATGGTGGCTTTTTCCTCTTACTGAGTTGTCCACGATCCTTCTTTCTTATTGATTTGTCATCCTCGATCTCCTCGTCCAACGACTTTCTTTCTCGGATTTCTCTCCATCTTTTCTACTCTTTTGCTCACTTTGACCCATTAACAATCACTGTGTCTTCTGTGAAGTTCGCATTTTGCCTTTTCTTCCTTGAGCTTCTCTTATTTCCATAACCAAGGGCCAACAGGCCCCCAACACTCACCTGTGACTCGTCCCGAGGAACTTCAGATCTGACTCTTCTGTTTTACTTCGACTTCAGGCTGCGCATTGCAGCCTCTTCTTTCTACTCTATGCCTCCTCTGCTTCCTTGTGCATACTCTCTTTTCTGTGTTTGGTACATAGTTTCAACTGCACCTGGTACCTAGACCCTTTTCCTTATGCTTTTACTTAGAGCTGCGAGGCAGCTGGTTGTCATAGTACAACTTCAACCGGCTCCCATTCACTAATCCTTCCTTCCATTCTCCCTTCAAGGTCATCAACTGCGTAGCTCCTCCTTCTTTAACATAGGCTATCTCATATGGCCTAAGCTGATGCGTTCTGAACTTCCCAGGATGCTTGATGAACTTACTGTCATATACCAGTACTAGATCACCTTGTCTAAATGACTTCTTCTTGATGTGCTTATCATGGTAGGCCTTTTCTCTTTCTTTCTATACTTGCTGATGAAATCCTGCAACAAATCTGTCTTCCTCCAATTTGACCAACTGTGCAAGCCTCTCTTGAACAACACCAGTGTCATCCATATTTGTAAAGGCAACAATTCTTAAGCTTGGTACCAGGTATTCCATTGGGACAACATCTTCGAGACCATATACCAACTTAAAAGGGGTCTGCATTGTTAATTTTTTGCAAGTGGTTCTATAGGCCCATAATATTATTGGTACTCTTAAATCCCATTCATCCATGTTCACACTACAAATCTTCATCAACGTTGTCTCCAAGATCTTATTGAATGCTTCCACTGTCCCATTTTCTTATGGATGGTAATACGTGCTCTTCTGATGGTGGACTGAAAATTCCTCTATTAGGGATTCAATTGTTTTATTTATGAAATGTGTGCCTTGATCACTCATAAGAATCTTTAGGAATCCAAACCTGGTTATGATGTCATCAAATATGAAGCGCGCAGCTGTAGTTGCACTATAGTCCATAACTGCTCTTGCTTCAACCCATCTAGTCAAGTATTCTGTTGTTGTAATTATGTACCTTCTCTTATGCGCTTACTTAGTGGGTTTATAGGTCCCACGAAGTCAATGGCCTATTTCGCAAATGCTTGCAGGGTCAATTGTGGTGCTAGTGGAATTTCATCTCTTCTGGATGGTTTCCCAAATCTTTGGCATACATCTCAGGCTCTGTAATAGTCTTTGGCATCTCTATGTAAGGTAGGCCACCAAAGGCCAACTCTAAGCATATTCTGCATGGTTGCTTTCCCTACGTAGTGTCCTCCTGTGATGCCTTCATGATCTTTCGTGAGGATCATCAGTCGTTCTTCCTCCATAACACATCTTCTCAGTATCTCATTAGGTCCCATCTTGTATAGTTGTCCAACTATAAGTGAAAAGTCGGCAGCACGCACTACTAGTTGTTTCTTCTGGAGAATTGTATACTACCTAGGGGCCATTCCTATTAACAGGAAATGGACTATTTTTGCAAAGTGGTCATCAATATTTCTAATGGTCAACAACTATGCATCCGACAATGTATCCTCCAAACTAGTGGGCTCTTCTCCATGTTCCAACCTCGACAAGTGGTCAAGACCTTTATTCATTCTTCTTGGTTTTACTATGATTTCAAGGTCATATTCCTAAAATAGCAAAATCTATATTCATATTCTCCCCCCCAATGCTGGCTTGTTGACTAGGTATTTCAGTGTGGAGTGATCAGTAAAATTTTTAAAGTGTCCTCCCAACAAGTAGTGGCGAAATTTCTGCAGTGCATACACCATGGATAACCCCTCTTGCTCGGTAGTAGTCTAATTGATCTCAAAAATTGATAGCTTTCTGTTGGAAAAGGCTAACCGATGGTCAGTATCTCCTTCCCTAGGTTGTGCTAACACTACTCCTAAAGAAATAGAAGATGCATCAACATGCACATGAAACTCCTTGCGCCAATCTCGAAAGACCAGAATAGGCGCAGTAACCATTTTCTGTTTCAGTGTTTCAAAGCTCTGTTGGCACTCTTCTGTCCAACTAAACTGACAGTCTTTCTTCAAAAGATTATCCATGGGTGTTGTAATATGGGCATATCCTTTAATGAACTTCCTGTAATATCCTATGTATCCCAGCACAGTGCGCAGCTGTTTGATTGAAGTAGGAGGGGGTAGATCAATTGTAATGAAAATTTTAGATGGACTGGAAATTTTAGATGGATCAAACAACAATCCCTGCTTGCATACAATATGACCTAAAAAAACTCCAAATGGTGAGAAGAAGATGAATTTCTTCAGATTCAAGGCAATTTGAAACGGTCTGCATTTATCCAACATTAGCCTTAGACATTCAATATGATTTTTCAATAAACTAAAAATGGTCCAATCATCAAAGTATGCTTCTAGAAATTTATGCAAAAACTCCTTGAATGCTTCGACCACCACCCTGGAAAATATGGCTGGGGCATTCTTCAATCCGAATGGCATCACTGTATACTGACAGGACCCCCATTCTATTGCAAATGTGGTTTTATGNAGGGAAGGGGTCATGAAAACAGTCATCGTTCAACTTTCTTATATCTACATAGATCATAATCTCTCCTGTCTTCTTATCTTGCACCACCATAGGGCTAATCCACTCCGACTCTTCCACAGGTTCTATAATCCCCGCTTCCATCATTCTGTCGAGCTCAATCTTTACTTTCTCCTTATATTTAGGGTTCAATCTGTAGGATCTCTATTTGACTGGTCTTGCATCTGGTTTCAAAGGGATCCTCATATCTCCCATAGGACCTTTAATTCCCTTCATATTATTGAACTTGGTTGGAAACAAGTCCTGGTATTCATGCAGTAATTTTGTAATCTTGTCAATGGTAGCAACATCCCAATAATCTCCAACATTTGCGATCTTCGGTGTCTGTTCTATTCCAATGTTGACCTTCTTAATATTGATTGGCTATCCAATGAATGGTCACTCAACTCCTAGTCCTTCCACATCTCTTTGGCCTTCTGTTTCTGTGATGTTCACCTTTCTTGGATCATCGTCTTCATCAACATTGATGTTGTAACAACCTTGCAGTTTCTGAAGAGGCGCAGACCATTCATCCTCTTCTTTGTCCAAAGGGAGGTTAGATGCCTCCTCGAATACTTTTTGTCTTACAATATGTAATTCTTGATCTACTAAAGCATATTTACTTTCAAATAAGAAGGTGGTTACAAAATTCTGAGTCATACCTTCCCAGTCTGTAGTGATGAGGCGCAACTCTACTTGAAGGTACTAGTTGATAGGTGTCATGTCCAATGTGTTAATGAATTTGTGTACCCACCACTCTTGAGGAATGCTTCTCCAGGATTCTTCGCAACTTCGCACATGGTCCTTTGGGAAGCTTTGACTTGTGTATCGAACTTCATATCCTTCTACTTGTGTTGAAAACCACACTCTCATCAAGGTATGACATTTTACCCATTCTATAATGTTGTTTTTGTGTGTCCTGCACCATCTTGCTAGGGTTTCTTTCAGGGCCTCATCCATCACCAACAATGTTTGTTGCATTGGTACACTTTCTTCAAATTCTGACAAGAAGGTTTCTAAAGGATTTAGACCATCAAAGGTGGGTAAGTTACTTACTATTGTGCCGATCCAACAAACTTCTCTGGTTAATCTAGCACATCTTCTTGTAGATACTTCATACATTTTATTCTACTAGTTTTCCAGTGCTTCTTCTGCATTTGATGAACATGCACTATCACTTCGCCATCTTAGGTTTTCATCAGTCGTAGGATTAATGTAATCTCTCTGTCTGGATGTTAATTTGTATATGTTTTCCATTTCATATGCATGGTCTTCCTCTTTGATGGATTATGTGTATCGCCAACCTTCATATGGATCTAAGGGTGAAATGAACCTAAGGCCATCTCTTTCAAACATCATACATATTTTCTTTAAATCAACCACAGTGGAATTATTGAAATCCCAATCAATTCCTAACAGTGCAAGTTAAGGACGACTATTATCAACTATCTCAATTACCTCAAAATTTGCAAACGTTCTTACTCCGTCGATGTCCACAAAGACATGTTCCATTCATCCAAAGGGGCTGATAGCTTGCTGATTAGGCATCCCGAGCTTGATAGGGGAATAGATCAACTTCGATTTTCCCATCAGTGCCCAAGCTTGCTTCGTCATGACATTGACCTCCGACCCTAAGTCGAGGACCACATAGTCTATATCATATTCACCTATTTGAGCATTCAAGTGTAATTTTTTATTTGTACTTCTCTTCTTTGCTATTTGGTGTACTTCCCTATTCAGTAAGGGGTCTATATTCCCTAGCTCGTACAGTCTGATTAGATTTTGTAGTTCTTTTACATCGCTCTCATAATGAATCAACTTAATACAAGTATATAGAAATTCCATGAGCTTGCTTACCTCTTTTTCTTCTCTTGGTGAAGCAGACTGATAAAATTCCCGAGGCATTCCATATTCCCTTACTTCCGGCCATTTCTTTGATGTAGAGCCTTGGTATCCTTTGAAATGTTTTCTTTCCTCCTTAAATATTTGTCTTTCTTTATTTGCATCAAAGGTTTGGGTCTTCTCTATGACTTTACTGATTCCTTAGTCTTCTGTAGTCTTTCCTTGGATCAGTCTATCTTCTCCTGTAACAACGCCTCCTCTAGTAATAACATCAAATCTGGGGTATTCTCCATGAGGTTCAACATATATCAGTTTCACTTGCGGGTTTTTCTAAGGTCCTCTTCTCTCATGAAGCTTAGCTAGCAATGTTGGACATTCCTCAATAACATGCTCGAAGGAGTCGCAGTAGATGCAAGTAGTGCAAGGGTTCTGGAAGTCCCTTACAAGGGGTCCTGGCTGTGCGCAGTTATAATAGATGACCTGTCCTCGGCCTCGACCCATACCTCCTCCTCGTCCTCATCCTCTGAATCCACCACGAGGGTTGATGTTTCCTCTCCCAGGGGAGTTATATTGCGTAGTGTTTCCTTCTTGTTGTACTTCGCCTTGAATTTTGTATACGTCTCTTGACCTTTCATGCATGAGAGAGTAAGCCCTACAATCCCTATAATCATGTCCCATGGACTTACAGAACGTGCAATACAAGTTTGTAGGAGTTTGAACGTACTTTTGCATGTAATAGCACTCACCAGTGCGATGTCTATTTTGGCTCGGAGCTCTAGAGGCCAAGTATTCATGGAATAAGGGTTCTTGTCATGGCCTTCCGATATGCATACAAAACACTAGATGTATTCAATTTTATCTTTTCCCTTGTCTTTCTTTATATCTTCGACCTGCAGAGACAAACTAGTTAGTTTCTTCAAGATCTGACTCATACCTAAGCTGGATTCTCCCATAGGGGCTGATTCTAACTTCATGGCGATCTCTAATGCTTCATCTTGCAAAGCAATCTTCTATTACATTAGAGAAACTTTGATGTGTGGTAAGAGGGCAGCAATGAACGACTCTTTGTTCTTCTAGTCAGTCGGCCTATTAAGGTCTTGAATCTTTGATCGAATTCCCAAACAGGTTCGGCTACCTTCTGCTTGATCTCTTTCAGCTCTGTAATACATTGTGACTCCAACTTGGGTTTCTTGAACTCTACAATCAATGCATTCTTGATCTCATTCAATGACTTAGGTTGTGCAAGTCCTTGGACAAGCTTCATGTACTAGCTCAGTGCACGGTCCCTTAGGTTAGTACTAAACTGGGTTCTTTTAACAGCCTTGTTGGTGACATTCTTGATATTCCATACGGCTTCACATAGGAACTAGTGTTGATCAAGGTCTTTAGACCCATCTCCCCTAAAGATAGGGAGTCTCATCTCATCTTCCATAGGTCTTCATGGGTTTTTTAGGTTTCCTATTTGAGTATATGATGAACTGCTAGTAATAGTACTTTGAGGACTCTGGTGACTCTGACTATTCTGACTGCTTAGTGCTACTGAAACAAAAGAGGAATTAATAGTACTTACTCCAGCAGTCTGTGTAGTTCCTGAAGTTTTTGGCTCATCTCGACGAGGTTCTTCAGATTTCTCTTCCTTTGCCCTAGCGGGTTCTGAATGCTCTTCATCCGTCAGGTCTGCCTCTTCTCTGCTATAGAATCCCTCGTTCTTGTAATTATTCTTGAATAAGTTCATAAGATGAACTTCTCTGAACGCTCTCCCACTACGCATATGTCTAGCCTCCGTGTCATTGTTTCTGTCTGAATTCCTGAACATTAGATTTTTCAAATCCGACCAATCTACTGTATCTTCAAGATGTTCTTCTCATGCAATAGAATCTTGATCCTCAACTTTAGAAAATGTAAAAATTTTCCTCTGGGTCCCTTGAAGAAATATCTCTTGGCTTGGCTATATGACTCTACTCTATCAACAACAAACTCTGTGATGTACCCTCCAATGGTGCTATCAAACCAGTGATCTACTGCTCTATACTTGGTGTTGTCAACTCTCTTAGCCTTCTTGATCAATGCCGATGTCCAAACTACATGAGGTCTAGATCTGATCTCAAATTGGGTATCTGCTAACCTAGCTAACCACTCATATAGCTCCTGATGGATTCCTCCAAACAAAATCTCATGTATATCAGTAAAGATATATCTCTCCAACCAATCCTCTATACTAATATTAGGGTTCTTATTCTAGGCTTCAACGAAGTCCTTTTCTTGATCCTCTATCCACTTTTGAATTTTTGTCTTTGATGGAAACCACCTTGACATTCCCTCAGGAAGATTCCTGTCCCAGCAAAGGAACCATTTGTTGGAACAAGGGCAGACCCAGGGTTTAGCTCCAAGAGTGCACCAAGAATCCCTAACTACTGGCCTTTCGGCTACACCTACCAAGCAGATGCAGCTATGGGGGGGTTGCAAGACAAATATGTCTACAACCAAGGGAAATATCAAGTGGATCTAATACTAGAACAATACAACATGCATATATCACTTATCAACATACATGCATATATCACTTATCAACATACATGCATATATCACTTATCAACTTAGATCTATTCCACACATCTATCAGATCTACCACAACAATGCAATAACAATATATCAAGGAAAAATAACACAACATCAATCGCACACACAAGACATATATATGTGGTTCACCCTCTCTCTAGGGCTACATCCACAAAACTGTGCTTTATAATGTATTAAGATGAAGCATACAATTCTTGTCTACTCTCTTAGCTAGTAGATATTCTTTCTTCTTCTCTCTATCTCTCCCCTCCCTGTGCACCCAATTGCGGGGTTGATCTTCACACCCAGATGAAGATCCTATAATACCAGAAGGCTCTTGTACTCAGTTATTCTCTCTCTCACAACAATAATCACTCATGTGAAAACAATACAACTAGATCCAATGAACTCGAACCAACCCTCTTCCCTCATATAGGTTCTTATTTATACATTATAATCACTCACCGACATCCTTAGGCTGAAACCTAGGTGTCAAAACCCTAGGTGTCTAAAACCCTAGGTCAACTTGACCCGTGTTTTCAAGGCTTCACTAGCCTGGCTTTCCTTCCTTCTCACGCGGTGCTACAAAGAATATAATGGTGGATTTTTTCTCTTGCTGAGTTGTCCATGATCCTTATTTCTTGTTGATATATCATCCTCGATCTACTCGTCCAATGAATTTCTTTCTTGGACTTCTCTCCATCTTTTCTTCCCTTTTGCTCACTTCGACCCATTAACAGTCACTGTGTCTTCCACGAAGTTCACATTTTGCCTTTTCTTCCTTGAGCTTTTCTTATTTCCATAACCAAGGGCCAATTTATGTGATGGCTACTCACATTCACAAGAATATGATTATTACAATGAGGCTCCAAAGTCATTTTTAACATAAAGAAAATCCAAAACCCTAACCCCAAAAGATGAAAAGCCAATAGTTTTGTGGACCCAATTTGGGTAGTTTGGTGTATCAACTTCCTGGGGGCATAACTTTGGCATACGATCTCCATTTGGGGTGCACGACATCTAGTTGGAAATGCATCATAGAGGAGATTCATTTTTGGGGCTCAATCAGATCCTTAGGTTATCGTTGAGGTGCTCGATCCCAAAAAAAAATTATTTAGGCCCTCAAAATGGCCCCGAAAGTTTAGGAACCGAAAAACTACTAAAAATAATAAATTTCTAGAAGAATGCTTTGAGCCAGTTTGAATAGGTGGGTGGCCACCGATATCCACCTGGATCATTGAAATTATGCTCGATTTTGATAGCATATCTGCAAGTGAATCCCAATGACGAGATGTCCAAAAAATCCATCTCAGTTTGGATGTACCTGTGCATAGCCCCACGGTATTTTAGGACCAGAATTTTCTCGGAGTATTTGATACCCATCTTGGTGTGCAAGGTATGGAAATAATTGGTGAACTCTAACACTATTTGGTCCCTTTCTTGGCCTAGTGTGGTCCATCTCGTGTACTGGTCATCATAACTTCCAATAGGGTAATATTGTTCCTTGAGGGAATCAACAAAAGCCACCCAAGTGGGTCCTGGACCAAAAATTACAGACTCATCCTTGACATGTTTCTCACTATAAGTATCCCACCAATATATGACATGGGGAAGGGCCTTAAGGAGCGCAAAGGTGATCTTTTCACTTTTGGAAAAATTATGGACAGAGAAAAACCCTTTATCATATTTAACAATTTTTCCTAAGCGTCGACGTCTATCTGGCCTTCAAATAAAGGAATATCAAATTTAACTTGTACCTTGAAGGGAACCACACCTCCAAAGTGAATACTGGTTGAAGGCGCTTCCATTTTTTTTGACATCCGTAGAAGGATCTGGGAGAAATTATCCATCATCTCGTTCCTCTATCACATGAGGGCTTCCTCAAGAATATTTTTGAAAGGATATCCTATCTCGTCATCCC
>JASDQU010280122.1:0-14764 GCA_032191745.1 Picea mariana
TTAGGGTTGCAAGACATTAATCAAAGAGATTTTAATAAATGTTCAAATTTAAAATATCCCACTTTTTTACTTAGTTTCAATATCCCACTCCATTGCTCTACTCAATTATAGAAGAGTAAATCATTACAATAGTAATGAAACCCCTTTCCTCCTTTATGGCTCGCTTTTTAAAATGTCTTGATAGTCTTTAGGGTTAGGGTTTTTGCATTTCACATCTAGACCCTCTAGAATATCCTTGAAAGTACACATCCATAAGGGTGAGTAATGAGAATTCATCTGGCATCCACTTGGCACCGTGGTGGTTCATGCATAAGTCAATTTTTCAAAGGCATAATTCCCTCATAAAACCCCAATTGAAGTTCTCTTTAGACTATTGTAAATATCTCAACAATTATAATGCAATGAAGGGGGTAAGAGCTATGTTTGTAAAAAATAAACCCCAAAAATGCTTGTTTAATGAACAAAATAGGTATGAAAAAATTAGGACCCAAAATAACCAAATCATGATCAACTTCTAAAATGAGTTCAAGAAGTCAGGGTGGAAGGTGTGGGGAGGGAGTCTATTCAATCGTGAAGGAAATTAATTTTCTTATTACACCTAGGGGCTTGGGAATGTATCCAAAAACATTGATGAGGTATCTTTTCTATGGAAATGTTTGGCTATCACAAAGGAAGAGGGACTCAAAACACTAATCATCCTAGGGGACTCGATATTGGCGATTACAACCATGTTGGATAAATAAGATCCAAGGAGTAATGCCTTGAGAATACTCATCTCAAGGATCCATAAAATACTCCTAAGTTTTGACAGACTTTCCTTCATCCACATTAAAAGGGAAGCTAATGGAATTACATACCACTAGGCTAAGGTGGCTTCTTTCCTAAGCCCAGGGTCATGTATTAAAAGTGGTGTATGTGGATTCACTCCCACACCATAGTAGATAACATATATTCAATCAAAATTTAATACAAATAAATAGTGGGATCCATCACAAGATAGATGGTAGGTGAGTAGAAATGCCCACACACTTGAAATTCCTTAGGTGCATTATTGGTCTTTGATGCTGCATTCATCCTTAACCTTTGAAACATGGGAGTGTGTTTTTTATGGTGTTCCTCAGTTGCAAAACATTCTTTATGGTGGAGGTTCTCTCTCTGGTGTTGTGGAATTGGTGTCGAGCAATAGGAGGAGTGTAGAAAAAAGGGCTCAGAGATGGATTTTTTGATTTTGTTGGTGGATTCAAGTGCTCATGGATGATGAATTTGGGTGGATTTTCATCTTCGGTGCTTGTATTCTCTTAAGTACAAACTAGGAAACCCCTAGTTATTTGGTTATTTTTTCACATGATAGACTCTAGCAATGGTTTTTATGGTTCTAATTTGATAATTAACTAGAATAGTATCCCTCCTTTTTTTCTTATCTTTTTCAAAATTGGAATTGGGAATTTTCGTTTGGGGGTTTTGTGGTCTAGTTTCTCTTTACATGGTTTGGTGCAAAGCTCTATTGGGACAGATATGGACAATGCAGAGTGGAAGGAAGCCTAGAAAATCCTTGACTTGTACAAAGAATTTTCCCAAGTGAAATTCAATTTCATGTTGCATATTTCTTCGAAGTTGACTGAGATGGAGAAAGACAACATCACCAATGTTGCTAATATAATGAACCTTCTCTTACTTCAGAAGTAGAGTATTGATTCATTGAAAGCAGAGTGTCAACAACTTCAATCGTTGGTTCTCCCACAATATTTATACTCCCTCTCTCTTTCCTCTAACAATCATGGCTAAAGGAACTCGCTGCAGGAAGGTTTCCATGAAGAAGACATACTTGGATAGATTCATGACTACATGGAAGTGGAAGAAACTATCTCCCCTCACTCTACTAGGGGTAGGAAGCTCAAGAAAATGCATTCCCAAGACCGATTTATTCATTAGAGGAAAGTTTTTTTGTTGGGTCAATATGTAAAGCATGTCACTTGCAAAATTATAAGGAATGCCTATATAGAATAAGCCTTAGACTTTATTTTAGCTAGTTTAGAAATATGCTCAATCTTGGAGCACAAGTATGCAATTTTGTATGTAATTTTTGTTTTCCTTAGCACAAACCACTTTTAATGAACATAAATTTATGTTTGGGTTAAAAGAATGAGTTCAAGAAGTACTTAGCATTATTTTTCTACACTAAAAAGTACCAAGAACAATGAAAACAATATAATGATCCATTTCATATCAGAGTGTATGCATGCTAATGAAAATGTTCTCTAGAAAACATTTAGAACATTATATTGAAATATATCTTTATTATTGAGAAGAAAAATATAGGTCAGATAGATATGTGATCATTGTTCTTGTCATTGTGCT
Source organism: Picea mariana (assembly GCA_032191745.1). Taxonomy (NCBI): domain Eukaryota; kingdom Viridiplantae; phylum Streptophyta; class Pinopsida; order Pinales; family Pinaceae; genus Picea; species Picea mariana. The sequence continues at coordinate 2,359 of JASDQU010280122.1, forward strand.
AATTATATCTCTACAAATGAAGAAGTGTAGAAATGAAGAGATGTATCCGAAGCATAATATGAAGAAGGTTAATAATCATCTGGTGTTTATAGGGAGTTATCAGTCTCAAATTATTGTGTCAAGAGGAACATTTTATAGGTATGGGGGAGATGTGTGATTCCTTCCATGATCTACATGGAGCTGACACATGGCACTTAAAAAATTAAAATATTATGTGAACAAAAAATATACAATGTCGTCCCTACTCTTTTTTTCCAATGAAAAAAGTCATGTAACTTTATTTATAAAACAAAATTACATAATCAAATGTTAAAAAACATACATATTTTTCCTCTAAGGCCTATGACTATGACTCAATTCGAAATATAACATTCCCTTACAAAAATGAAATATTGTAACAATGTCCACATAAACACATTCTTCTATTTACTTATATTCTCTCCTATTTCTATCATCATAATAAAAACCGAAAGTATCATCCAACATCAATGAATTTCCTATATCCAGTAGTGTTTATGTAGCTTAGAAATAAAAATTGTAAAGAAAAATATCATGTACTTAAACCCAAGGATCATGCATGAATTCAAATGTATGTTCATCTTTGTTTCTATAATTTTCCATGCACCTCTATCCATTCCAAGACCTTCTATAGATAAGTTGTTTTCCATCGTATTATTGTCCTTGTAGATGATTGAAAAGGAAACATGTGAGAAAATTTCCTATAAATACTGTAAATAATTAAACAAATGCTATAGTGTAAAATTACTCAAGATTGATTCCTTCCTCATACACTATATAACAAGAAGCAAGTCACCAAAAAATTGAATGTGTGTTATTCCATATTCATGTGCCAGCATCAGAACTAGTTTAAGTGCCATCAAATCACAATAGTTATTTGTTTGTTGACCAATTCCTACTTTGAAGGAGAGGTCCCCTATGCAACACCATCAAAGGAATCCCATGAAATATCCATGTTTATTTCCTCTTCAATATACATGTGGGATTTTTGTTTTTCCTAACCCTATGGGAAATCATATAATATGTTTGGTGTTTGAACAACACATTTTAGAGACAAAGTTTATTTATCCTAGAAATTTTTTAAATTTCTAACCAACCATACTCCCAACGCAATATTAAGAGGGATAGCTCTGAACCTTTTTGTTTCCTTTTTAATACACAAATCCTAAAAGATTCTTCAATTTCATCCCATGCCCAAATATTATTTTGACCAATCATTCCTTCTGCTTCAATCCAAACCTAGTTTTTGAATGGATGTGTCATAAATATATGTCTGTTTGATTCTTCTACATGTTGACAAAAGTTGCACCAGCCAAGACCCACAAAATTTCTTTTTTGCAACATGTCCCAACTGGGAAATCTATTGTTTAAGAGTAGCCACATGAAGACTCTTTATTTTGTATGACACTTGAGTTTCCACACAATTTTCCACCACCAAACTTTATGTTTTCTCTTCCTTCCTCAATGAGAACTTCATATCCAATTCTTGGAAAATAGTCTCCTACTAAATTTAGTCACCAAATAATCCGATCATCTTCATCGTCTCTAATCCTAAGAAAAATAGAGTTTATGGTTTACATGATGAATTGATGATGGAAACAAGTGGGTGTGTGAGTCAAATTTGAGTCCATAAACCCTCCCATATCGTTAAGGCATGAAAATAGTATACCATGTCAAATTTCAGTGCATACATAAATAGTTTGAAAAAATTTCAATGTTGGCCCCATTCACATGTCATTGTTGCCCATGTCTAGTCCTAGTACAATGTATTTTCTTTGTTCCCTTTAAAATCCATTCGACAGTACACACGTTTCTGCATATAGTACTAAAAGGGCATATTTTTATCGTGTTGATTAAAAAATGAACGGAAAAGAGGGATTTTTCATCACAAATATGACATAGATACATTGTATATACAATGTAGAACCTGGAAGAAAAATGAAGAAAGGATGATGCAAATTTAAACTTGTGTCAAGCTATTTGTGTACTTTGAAAGAAAAATAGGGGTTATGGTTTACATGATGAATCGATGATGGAAAAAAGTGGATGTTTGAGTCAAATTTGAGTCTAGAAACCCTCCCATATTGTTAAGGCGTGCACATATTCTATCCATGTCAAATTTTAGTGCATACAGAAACAATTTGAAAAAACTTCAACGTTGGCCCCATTCACAGGTCATTGTTGCCCATGTCTAGTCCTAGTACAATGTTTTTTCGTTGTTCCTTTTAAAATTTGTTTGACAGTACACATGTTCCCACATCTAGTATTGAAAGGGCATATTTTTATGCTATTGATTAAACACTGAATGGAAAAGAGGGATTTTTTATCACAACGAAAAGTTCAAATGAAACGAGGTCGGGATCAAATATATAGAGTGGGTGTGTGAGTCATATTTGAGTTTGGAAACACATGTTCTTATTTACACATATATCATGGGACAAAGTCCCCTTTTTTCAAACAGTTTCAATGAAGATTCTATAGAAATGACAAACACGTTCATTAAAACTTCGTTGATGTAATACTATGACAGCAGTGATGACATCTATGATCATGATGGTATAAAAATGAATGAGATTCTCTTGGTTTCAATAATAATTTATCCTGTATTGAACAATTCCAACCACGTGAAGGTGGAATCTCACATGACCCCTTCCCTCCCCCTCACATCACTCTCAATTCCCCAATACCCAATCTATAAAATAGAAAATAATCAAAAGAAACGTCATAGTAAGATTCATGCATAGAAACTATAGAAACAAAAAATAATAAAGGTAAATGAAATTATGTGTTTGTAAATGATATTTTTAGTTTACCATGTACCTTAGTATATTGGAGACTATTTTTAGGTTTCACATAATAATTAAACAACATGTCACATAGGATATAAAAATGCCGCATAAAAATTAAAAACATGTAACTAACCCATGACATAAGTAAATTATTTTAAGATAATAATTCATACAAATTAAAATATATATTCATGTACTTGATCCAACTCAACATCTATATAATCATCCTTATTATGTATGTTCTTCTTCATTGATTAACTCGACATCTATATCATCATCCGGTTCAGAAACAATATTGAAAGGATTGGTGATATCATCATTGTCATCAATGTCATTTTCGATCATATTTTCATTGACATCATCATCAAGAACTACATTGTCTCCTATGTCTAGATCATGACCTTCTTCATATTCTTCATGTGTTGACCCTACATGACCTTCCGATTCTGTCTGATCTGGCAAATCATATTCTTCTTCAATATCATCTTCTTCCTGCACATAAGTATATTTAACTGACTTTCCTCTTGGATCATATCTAACAACAAATGACCAATCCCTCTCACTTAGAACATTTGAGTAAAAGACTTGTTCACATTGGCTTGGAAAAACATAGCGATCATGTCCTCTTTCAAGCACCATTTTTTAATAATCATAAATCCGTTGGCATGTTGAATAATAGTTCTTTCCTCATCGCGTTCATGCATTCATAACCTATACCATTTGACATTGAACATAAATAATTTGAAGGAATTCAAGTCACACTCAAGTATATCATTCAAATACCCATAGTATCTATTTTCATATTCTTTGGGATGTCTGTCATGCCTAGAGGAAACATTAGTGACCTGGAATACTATAGTTATCCCACCATCAGAATTTTTCCTAGTTTCATCCAACTATTTTATGAAAAATTTATGACCATTGCACCAGATAGCCTTGTGGTGTTTCAACTGCAATATGCCAGATATGTAAAATATGCATTGTAAATTAATAAATTAACATATTTATATAACTTGGAAAGTATCTGAAAAAGACAGTACACATGTAGTCACATTAATATAATATAAAATAACTGAATAAAATGGGTGAATTTGCTTGTCTTTCCATCTTTCAAACCATATGCTAAATCAAATTCCCTTTGCGTAACATTGTCATCTCTGTTACAACAAGCTTCTCTAACCAATTCACATAGTCGTTGCCATGATAACCTACTACCATGATGTTGTTTACATCTTTCAATCCATACATTCATCCAATCAAGATTGTTTTCAATGTATAAATGCAGTGCATCCCAATCTTGAAAAACTGAATAAAAAAATCATAATTCACCAATATTAAATATTAGTTATAACGTCCATGGTAAATATTAATAAATTGTGAAATAAAAGATATTACTATATTAATGAGTATGATCATATACACAAAAATAAATAAATTATATATATTAATATAAATATCCACAATTATTAATATATTACCTCTCATTTTTTTAATTCTAACTTTCCCCAAGAGGTGCTCCAAATCTTCAAATTTTTTGATGGAGTTCACATCCCAAATGCGGTCCACTGTAGGCATAGTTGGTGCTTCTAATTTAGGAAGATGATGACTAATATACACCATGGATTGATATACCATATATCCCTTCACCATAGAACTCTCAAGACATGCTCTTTGTCTAACCAAAGCCTTCAATGATTTCAAGTTCCTCTCCACCATCCATGTTGATCTTGTGTGTACACGTCCACAAGTTTCGATCTCCTCAACTTGGTGTATGAGGCATTGTTCATGTGCATTGAAAAATGTTGGAGGTATATACTTTTGCATTTCACACATTAGCTGAGGAATTTATCTCTTCTAATACTTTATATCATCTTCATGGATTTATTTCAATGACAACCATCTACATGAGATCATGACACAAGAAACTAATTTGTTTCAATGTAGCATAATATATATTACATTACAAGTAAAACGCATGCCATTAAGTACAACAAAAAATTGAAAGAACATTTTGCCTATAAATCACAACTACTTACTTCATGTATTTTTCAAGATCATATATGACTTGTTTGGCATTGTTGTCAAAGTCATTTGGGAGAGATAGCGATAGAACATACCGTAACAAAAAAAAATGAATCGTTATTTGTTTCAGCCAAAGTAGACAAAAAAGAAATAAAAAATCTTAAAAGATATATAAGGCCAATATATAAATATGTATACCAAAATTATTACCTTAATGAAAGTATGCCAATCATGTGTTTTTACCCCACCAAATTCACCTTTCTTTGTTAAAATATTATTTATGTTTGAAGAAAAACCCATTGGAAATTTAATGATTTGAATGACCTCTTTTATATCATTGATTTGTTTCTTTGTTAATAACCATGAAAGTTTATTTCGGTCTCCATATCTATTTGATCAGATCACACTTCGCATTGCATGATTGGCTTCTTGAATGTTAGTACAAATTTTGACAATTTTTTCTTTATCCCTCCTACCCTCTATGATTCACGATAACGTTTATGTCACATTCTTCCCGATATGAATTGTATCAAACAAATGAGCTATTTTTAGCTCCTCATAGTAGGACAACCTCATGAATTGAGTGGGATAACATTTCATTCCTCGTGGAAGCCCATTATTAATATCTTCATGATTTCTTCATGAAGCATAAAAGAAATCACAATAATAATTATCAAATACGGTAAAATAAATTCAATGATTAAAATAAAAATTTAAAACATTACATACACGATACATAAATAAATTGCATACCTTACGATTTCTATTATATTCCAACCTCCATAGGTGAGGTGTCATTCTTCGTGGTTTTAAACTAGTCTCTTCTTTCCCATTGAAAAGATATTTTTTCAGTAGTATGATACCTATGGTTCTTAGGGAGGAGGTGATTATACTCATAAAACACCACCTTTCCTAAACTTTTTGAATGAATATACTTCATCTTAGGACCACAAAGTGGACATGAAAATTTACCGTTTGTTTGAAGACCTACAACAGATGGATTAATGTAAATTATACAATGTGATTATTTAAAAATTAAACATGCAACATGCTATATTTAAATTTTTTTATAGTATTAAAGAGAAATAGAATGCTACATACCAAAAAAATGTGTTAGTCCCAAGGCATCATGAATTTTTCATTAATGTATTCCACGGAATTTAAATTTCTTGTCACTGATTGGTTTACAGATGTCATACATAGTCATGCCAACCCATAACTTTAGTACCTCATCGATAAGAGGCTTGATATAAAAACTCATATATTTAACTTGGTGCTTACCTAATTGTTTGAAATTACACATAATTACTATAATCATGATATGTATATATAGGAAAATAAATAAACAAAATATATTATGCAAAAAATGAAACAAATGAATATGTTACATTCAAAAAATTAATGTAAACAAATACTTGAAACAATCATTGTCAACATTATGTGCTCTCTCTTTATTGACATCCAAGGAGGAATGTTATTGTTGATAAAAAAAAATAGGCCACACAGAGTAAATAGACCTAAGCTCTCTGAATGGATTAACACCGTTAGCTTCTAATGAAAGCCTAACATTACGAGGTTCATCTTTGAAATCTTCCCATTTTCACTCAATTTCCCTAAATGCATAACCATTGGCAGGAATTCAAAGAACACCATCTCCAATTATGTTATGTGCATGGTAATCCATAAATTGTGCTATGCTTTCACACTTGAACAATCACTACAAACGTGGAATTATGGGAATATGACAAAGAACCTTTCGAGGCACCCTTTTTGTTACTTGATCGGTTCGATATATACTGATAATACATTTCAATCATTCTATTTTTGAAGGATGTTGTCCATAATATATAATATGATCATTAGGACATGCATCTATAGTTTGATAATCCATTCCAATGTCTTTCATAATGACATGCAAATCTCAATATGTGCGAGGTAAAATATTTGATGATGGTAACAAAAATTCATCTAACAATCTACAACATAACAAATAACTAGTTAATGTAAAGTATATTAATTTTAAAAATTGCATTCTTATTTTACACATTAATTAACACTAAAAAAAAAAGTCAACATTTATTTATATGAGATGAAACATATTACATACCTTAGGATCTTTGTCATACAAGTGTTTGACAAATTATTCATAACCTTTAAGTTCACTAGCATCAATGTAGCAGAGAGAAGATTTTATCTTGAGCCTTCATAAAGTCGTTTGTTTGCCTTTTCTAATAAATCTTCATCATAAAGACCATCACTGTCCCCATTCTCATCCGACTGAGCAAACAAATCTTAGATCATTTGATTTGTCCCATCATCTTCTTTCGTGGGATCATTAACTTGATTTGTCCCATCATATTCTTCCATGGGATTTAACTTGATTTGTCCCATCATCTTCTTCCATGAGATCCTCATTTGCTTGATCATGTTCCTATGCTTGTACAACATCATTTCTACTACTACTTGATGCAATATTCTGTAGAAAGTTAGAGGGAAACTCTAACTTTATAATTACAAACAATCATGCAAAATTAGTGTGTATAACAAATATTCAAACAATATATATACGCATGTATAATTTTATTTAAAATCGTCAATATAAAAATAGATAATGAATATATAGATAATTACCATAGGACAATATTCATTCAATCCCCCATCAATGTGCCCATATTTTCTACAATGTTTTTTAGTTGTTTCTATTAAAATTCTTATGGGATGTGTAGTGCGACATCTTTTGCAAGGGAAGTAGCATCTACCATCACCCTTTTCACCCTCTTTACTTTTTTTCCCACCTATAATATTCTGCGACATTATTCTGCACAAAAATATCCTTTTTAAACCATCGTTGTTATAGAAAGATTGTCGTAACATCTCTAATTTGAAAAATATTTATACATATTTTTTTTGTCGCAAGAGAGACAAACGTTGACCAAGTCAATGTTGATTTTTTCAAATAGTATAACAATCAATCTTGACTTTTTCAAATAGTTTAACTATCAATGGTTATCGTCACTCTCACAATAATAACCAAAGGTCGTTGCAATATCAGAGATAGTCCACTATATTCACGTTTTTCTCTCTTGAGACATACATCTAGTTTTGTCATAAGAGCAACGAACGCGGGCTAGATTTATAAAAAACTTGAAAAATTCAATTCTTTATCTTCAATTTTGCGATGAAAGGGTACTTTCATTGCAAGTAGTCATCGCAAAATTTTCAAGATGTAGTAGTGAGTTCCATTAAAATGCATCACCTTCATAACTCAATCTGATTCATGACCCATCTAGGACATCCTAATTCTCTTTCTCATGCAATGTGCACAGTTCCTCCGATACATCGAACTAATCATGCTCCAATCCACACAACATGGAGTCACATGCTCCCATGTTACACCTTCTTTGACTCAATCCACAATCATACAAAGACTACCTCAGTCAATGATTATGTCAATGTATACACATTATTGATAAATCATTAGAGATGCAGGTTCAAGATCCTTCAACCTCTTCACATAACACCTCCACACTAAGTCCTCAACAACATTCAATCCTTCTATCATTCCTCTGTTGCATGTCTTCTTCATTAAGAGATGTGAATTATTCTCCTTTCTCTATTAACAACATATTTAAAAACTTCTTCATCTTCATGATTCCATGTTCATCCATCTTAAATTCAACAACTTCATTGTAATGTACCTAAAAATTTACATATAAAAAAAAAATTTAATTGGGTACTTTGAGTTGATTCTGTGTCTCAAAAATTTCAGTCATTCGTCAACCATAATGTACATTAGTCTTATTGCCTTTTACTTATCTATCCTATTTTAATAGATAGTCACCTATTCCTATTTCGGTATTGAGGTATACACAAACACAGGTACATAACTAAGGATATTTTGTTCCATTGAAAACTTAGAACTATCCACCATTTTCATTTCCAAAACCCACATTATATTGTGGATATGTAACTACTTACAACCACTATTAAATAAGTGCGATGGTCGTATGTCTAAGGCCTTATAACACTTGTTATGAAATACAACATTTAAGGTGCCCTGAGATAAGTCTATTCAATTCATAGTTCGACTGGCATGCCCCAATGAAACGTCGACACTTACCATTTATTCACATGGCTAGGTACGATTCCCACCCATCACCATTACTCCATGCGAAAGAGTATTCCATAGCTTTCACTTTCATTCTGGTCTTGGCTTGGTGAAGGAGGATGGATCGTTCCAAACCAAACTCTATTTTGGCTTATGTCTTAGCATCGTGGTCATTTTTTTGTGATTCAAACCTTGTTCCAGGTGGGAGAGATCTTGGAAGAAAAAATTCTCGACGGGCATCTCTGTGCGAGGTAAGTCGAATTGACTCTCCTTTCATTTTGGATTCGGGTCTTTCTGTCTCATTAAGCAAGTCTCTGCATACTCCAGTTCCCGGTCAGTTTGTCAGTAGAATTCTTGTTTTTACATTGAGGTTACTGTAGTAGAAAGGGGTCGGTGGTACACTAGCAAGGATTACATTGTTCATAGTTTACCCCTTTGTCTATACTAGCCTTCCTGTCGAGGCCAAGCCATTTTCCTCTTGTGGAAGGACTTATCATGATGTTTGTTAAAATAGTGCATCTGAGGTATTCTATTTTTTTAACTGAACTTTTGTTATTGGGTCTGGCTTCCTCTGTCGGTTATTTTCCTAGTTGACAGAGTGTTATGGTTGGGTTTTCCTTGCTTGGGTCTGTAATAGACCTTTCATTACAGAGTTGATCTTGAAAATTTATGTGTTTAAATAATAGGTTCACTGGTGTTATTATACTGATTAGAGGTGTCGTTCTAATGGCCGGAGGCATTTTAACCATTTCCGTTTATATTTGGATTGTTACACTGGTTTTATATTTACCATTACTTTATGCTCATTTTACACATATCATTCCTGCAATGTTTTCTTTTGGATCAAATACTGGTATTCGTCGCTAATGATGGGCCCCTTTGATGTGCAAGGGTACCCATCAGGGAGAGACAAACTTATCTTCCCCTTTCAATCTAAGAGGCACATGGTTTGGTGCCATGGTGAAGGGTATGAAACCCTCCATTACAGTTAAGTATTTCACCACCCCCCTTGTAATCACGTTTTTTTTCTTAATTTATTCATAATATTTCTGTTGAAGATATATTTTGATGTTTCACATTACTTTGTGTAGGTGCGGTCACGCCGAAGCATGGGAACACCCTCTTCACTCTTTCAAGAGGTATTTGGGTTCCAAATACAGTACCCCTCCGTCTAAGCTATTTTGAGTTTACATGTACTGATGATCAAGGCTACGTCTCGTCCTTAATACTTTGAAGATCTTTCATTTTTTAAGTTATGTATTAGTTGTTCAAGGGTTCTAATTTGTATTAATAACTGGTACTTAGAAAGTAAACCAAGATTGCATCTGGTTGGATTTGTGATATCTAGACAGTCATTGTCTTTAAGTAATATGAACATTATGTATTGAGTTTATTTTTCTATGGATATACATGAAGTAACAGGTTCGGATATAACACTTTCTATGTTTAACATCCTCCTCTATACTTTCTGAAAACTGGTTTGTCAATACAGAGTTTAATTCCTTTCCTGAATTATTCTAGTTATTTTTCAGAATTTATTTGATTACACAGTCATCCCCCAATATGATTTGGCCATGCACCATAGTATACCTAAAACTAGCACAGTAACCAGTGCGCCTAAGGGTTTTTTTTTCCACTGGAATTGTGCGATGACTTCCATATTTTGTTTATGCATCGTATACGTATTTCTAATATAAAATTAGTTTTGGTAGGAGTTTTAACTTGAGTCTCATCTCACCCATTCATAGTTTGACTCGTCAATCCAGTTGCATAGAATGTTTCGTGGGGAAAACCTTTGCCTGTGGAATTCCATCCAGATTTTGGGGTTTTTAAATATATATAACGGTTGGAAAATAATATAGGAAAATATATTTGTTCGCTTGAGATTTGTAATAGATCGAGACTTCCATAATTCGTGTTTGTTTCTTTTCATGTGATTACTTTACTCCTTTATACTAGAAACCCTATCTTGCCCTCATTAAACATAAAAAAAACTGTGGCTTTGCTATGCAAATTACTATTTACCTTATGTTTTCTATTAGAGCTATTAATCAAGCATTTTATTTGTCTACTCCCCAGAAATAAATAGCATTGTTACTATGACAAAAAATTGTTGTTATACTATAGGTATGCCTTTAATTAATAGAGTCATCTCTAATTTACTACCACAACCATACTGATGTACATACACTCAAATCTTTCTGTAATGGGGTCTGTGGAGTTTGCAGAATTAGTTTCCTACTTGTATGTTTATATATATACCTAGTTATTCCAGATTCTGTTGTAGTCAGTTTACTCCAGCATCATTCTTCCACTGATATAGAACGCCCATTATAATATCTATATCTATATCTATATATCTATATATATATATATATATATATATATATATATGTTCATAAAAATTCCTATACAGGTTTATATGCATTTCGAATAGTACCTCTGTGATATAGGGTGTATTTACTTTGAATTTTAATTGTATATTCACTAGAGGAGGCTCACTGTATACTATAATCATCTATAGGAAATATAATTCACCATAGATATTGGCACGCATGACTTCAATCACGTTATGCAAACAATTTTATTTTTCATTTTGGTCAACATAAATTAATTAAGAATATATATGTAGTCTATGGTCCATTCTATTATGAGATTAGTAACTTCTACAGAACTCGTCTTACTCGTCAATACATTCAATGACCTTAATAATTATTCATCATCATGTATAAATAAATAAGTCCATTTATAGCTAACGACTACGAAGTAATGGATAGATCTTTCCCCACTACAGTATTCAACCAGAGATTCATTCATAGAAGTAAACAGATTGCAGCACATGACATTTAACCAAAATAAGGTAGAGTAGCATATTTGAAAAAATTTTGTAGGAAGCCATAGGGAACAACCACGTTCCTCCCAACCGTAGAATAGGGAAACTATTTTACTTGCCCAATTCACCCCCTAGCCTAACCATGAATCCATGAGGGTGAACTTGAAGTCTCCTCTCCAGCAATGTCCCTCAGTTCCGGCAGAATCCTCTTACCTCACACTCACATCGTAGTGCTCATAACAACAAGAAAAAAATCAATAGTTTCCTTTCCCAGCATACTTGGCAGCGCCCTGCCTCCTCACATATGCTTATTTATCCATTTTCCTAGGTCTTTTTCTCTCCTTTGGGAATTTTCGTAGCTTTCTAAATACCTAATTTTTAGGGGCTACCAATGGCCAAATCACTATTTTCCACTTGTAAAAATTAGCCTAGAGGTAGTTCCAACATGTTCCCCTCTCATGGATTTATGGTCAGATAAATTTAACATGGCTATTTCATTTTTCCTCCTGCGATCAATATAAAATATTATGTTTTCATACAAGTGTCATAGTCAAATAGTTAGTTGGTTCAAATTAGGTCTCTTCCCAATAGTCATAATAAATAATTACGATCATCAAATTCAAAATTCAGAATTTC
>JASDQU010280124.1:0-14764 GCA_032191745.1 Picea mariana
ACTTTTGCATGCGATCTCCATTTTAGGCGTGTGATAGACCGTTGGAAAGGTATCATCGAGGAGATTCATTTTGGGGGCTCAATCATGCCTTTGGCTATCATTGAGGAGCTCGATACTGAAAAAACTTCATTTAGTCCCTTAAAATGGCCCCGGAAGTAAAAACTGCTAAAAATAGTAAATTGCCAAAAATGTCAGAAAATTGTTTTGAGCCAGTTGGAAAAGGTGGGTGGACACCAATATCCATATGGATCATGAGTCCCCAACACTGACTACAAACTTGTCAAAAACCTAGAAGTGAATTTGGAGTCCCTATCTGAAATGATCTTCTTGGGTATCCTGTGAAAACGGATGACCTCACTTACAAATGTGCATACCACATCATTGGCATCATAAGTGTCTCTAACCAGAATAAAATGAGAACTCTTGTTCAAATTATCAACTATTACCAGAATGGCATTGTTTCTATGAGATGTGAGTGGCAATCCCACAACAAAATCCATAGAAATGACATCCCACTTGGACATAGGAACATCATGTGGTTGTAGGAGACCTGTCGGGTGATGGTGGTCAACTTTCACTTGTTGACACTCTAGGCACTTGGCGACGAAATGGACTACATCACACTTCATGCCTACCCATAATAAGAGATTCCTCATGTCTGTGTACATTTTCTTCACACCCGGATGCACACAATAAAGTTCTATATGGGATTCCTTCAGTATGATGCTTCGAATATCCCCACCTTTGGGGATGTACATCCTTCCTCGATATCTTAATAGTCCATATTCTTCCAGACTATATCCATCATTCTTTGGATCTAACTGCCTCCCACTCTTGAGGTTTGATGTAATCTTTAAATACCAACTATCTCCAAGGAGTTGCGTCAACACACGTTCCCTCATATTTACTTTTAAGGGTACCAAGGAGAAGACATGTGGTCTCCTAAATAAGGCATCCACGACCACATTTTATTTTCCCTTGATGAATGAAATACCAAAATCATACTCACTCATAAACTCACTCCATTGCTTCTTCCTGGCATTAAGATCCTTTTGAGTGAAGAGATGTTTTAAAATTTCATGGTCCATTTTGAGCTCAAAGTTTCGCCCCACCAGATAGTGCCTCCAAAGTTTAAAAGCTAGAATTAAATCTACTATTATCACTCTGTAAATTCCCAGAGGTTGTCGGAGTAGAAGAAATTTGCAAGAGATAACTTTATCCAACCACTTTGAAACTAGAATCTAGCCCTGCCAGTTTCAGAGAGGGATCTCTCTGTAAGATTTAGATGTGTTTTAACTTTAAGATATTAGGCTAGTTAAGCAGAATAAAATTGAACAGTTTGTTTTTCTTTTTGTAAAGCTGGTTGAAATAGGGGTTACGCATCCATTGGGATATGGGGTTTGTATTATAAGGAAAGAAATCTGAACAGGAATAAAAGATTCTTTCACAGGGCAAGTTAATGCATTCACTGGATTCTTTGGCAGTAAAGTGATGGATAGCAGAAAAGACGAGAAAATCAATTACAGTAAATAAGCATTTAAGAATTTCTTCATTATAACATCAGAAGACAAACATTCAGATATTTAAAGTCAGAGATGGGGTATACAAAGATAAATCCTGCAACATGCGCTACTTTTAAAAGATCAGATTAGAAAAACAATATGACAACTACACAAGAAAAACATTCAACACAGATAAATAAACATCACCACTGAATAACACATGAGAATCTTGTGAAACGTCCCTTTGTATTACTCGAAGATCTCTTGATAAACAATTACAATCCTTATGGCTTACAAGGCATAAAAATCAACCCTACGTACTTCAAAGTTTGAAGTATTTATAATCAAAATTACATATGATCCTGTCTTTAAAGATCAGAACATGGTAGATCCTAAATTTAACTAACTCAACAAGATACAAAAATTCAGGAACTGTTGATGATATGTTGAAATCTTCATGTTGATTTCTGGGGAAAACTGTTGGTGAGTCATCTGCACGACTTCATCTAATCAGATTGTTGACTAGACCTAGACACCTCATCTCTTACTCGATCATATTGCATAGCTCTTCCCATCATAGATGACTGGGAATGTTGACTTTGAGTAATATTCTGTATATTTCATCCATCTCTATATACTTGGCCAAAGTTGGTTTGAAGATGAAAATATACCAGATTTCGTGTTGTATGCTGATGTCTAGCTGCAAGGTTTCTAAGAATGTCTTGACCGTTATGCTGCCCTTTATTCCCAAAAATTTGGAACTATCTTTGGCCATTGTGGCCAAATTCTGTTTATAATCAAGAACATTCATTAGCTTGTCATTTAGGACCCTTAAGCCAGGGAGTCCTTTCTTCTGCAGAGCTTCAATTTTGATGAAAAATATTTGCACTGTTGCATTCATAGTCTGGACCTTCTCTTCCAACTACAAAATTAGTCCTCTTTTGGTCAGAACCCTCTTGAATTCGAGGATGGTTTCCGTTATGTCTTCAATCATCAAATCGTATAACTCTTCCTTGGTTTTGGAATTCATAAATTTAATGATCTCAGTGGCTTCTGTGGGCATTTATCCTAGTTCTACTCTTATTTTTTCAATGGACTTCCTGCTCCTTTGTACTGGTTCATTTTTCTCGAACATGATTTGCACCATAGGCCATATTTCATTTATGGATTTGGAGATATACATCCAGATATTTTCCTTGGCCTCAACAAGTGTCTTTCCTGCCACTGTTTGCTTTTGAAGCTATTGCAATTCTTGTTTGAGTTTGTCTAATGTTTGTTTCTCCATGGAGTAGCTGGTTTGGTAAGAAGACATAAGTTCCTGAAGGTTCTCAACCTCCTTTTTAAGTCTGCTAATTTCTGTCTCTTGCAAGTTCATCTCGTTGATGGATTTGGCTAGTTCCATTGTCTTTTCCAGAGCTGTCAGTGGAGTTTCTGAGGGAATTTCTGCTGTGGATGTTGTGCTTACTCCTATGAGTGGAACTGTGCTCAATGGAATGACCTCCATAGTCATTGATTATTCCTTCTCCTTCACTAACCTTTCCAGTTCTGCTTCCATCTCTTTCAACTGTGCATTCTACTCCATGATCAACTTGAGCATCTTGTCCTTCTCACCTTTTGTCTCAGCTATCTCCTTTGTCTGTAAATATTTTGTGGGTGGCATTTTAAATTGTTTCCTCAGAGACACTATATTGACAGTTTTCTTTTTAATCATCTCCTTGATTGCTTTTACATTCGAGGGGTCATACCGGATCTTGAGGACCGATTCTTCCAATGTTTTAATTTTGTTATCCTTTGCAAAGGATGATATCTTTTCTAACTTTAGTTGTGTCTGTACATTGCTTAAAGAGACTTTTAGTTTACCAACTGAAGTAGAAGCACTTTCCAAAGTGGAGAAAACCATTCTCTAGTTTTCCTATGGAGATACATTTGATCAGTCGGGTGCACATATTTGGTGTGGAACTCGAACGTTGCCCTTTTGTAATCAGTAATTGTCTTTGGATTGGGCACCTATGCCTACAGAAAAGCCATGTGCATTCTACCCTTCTCTGTATCAAACGCAAACAATAGTCTGTGTTGTGTCGTGGATGTCTGTTTCCAAAACTGAGCATAAGTACTGTTGTTCAGCGTCTGATTCCTCTTCTTGATCATGTCATATTTCTCGAAAATAATCAACTTTGGTCCTCCTTTACTCGGTTGATCGGCTAGTGAAGTATCAGTCAGTTTCTTGGACAAAACTGCAAACATGATCTACTTGTTGCTTATGACAAGAGGTGATTGATCACCTTTCATAGTCGTAGTGGATTTGGCTCCCCTTTCTCAAGCCGTGTCAGTTTCATGACTGGATATCGACCTTTTGGTATGCAATTGGAAAACTTTAGCCGAGACTTCGGTGACAGAAGGTGAAGTATCCTTCTTGGGTCTTTTCTCCTTTGGAGCCTGTGGTGTGGTTGTTTGTGAGATAGTAACTGAAGGATCCCGTTGTTCTATTTCTTCCAGAGTGTTCAGCTCCCACTTCATTGGATTTGAAAACCTTTCTATCTTGGGCTTGGATATATGAACGTATTGAACATTTTTATTCTTAACCCTCATCTCTGAAATTATCCCGCATAGATTGTAGTGCCACAGGAAACTAACTTTGAACTTCATTTCTATAAAAAAATTGTCTGCCTCTTCCCCGACACTTCGGCTATTGCAGATAAAGACCCTATTTGCCCTTTAATTCTAAGTTATTGTTTCTTCTTCAGAGATGTGAAGTGTATGTCGTATGAATTTATCATTTGTCTTATGTAATCCAGGTCAAATATCCTCATTGGTAAAAACTTGGGTAGTTTGTATGGAGCTAACTTGCATCCATATACTCTGATCTTGGTGTGATTTTGGTAAAGATACCAATCTCCAGTTTTTTCCAGGTCTGAGAGGTGTAAGATCCTCTGAATCTCCTCATTTATCTATGGTTCTCGTCTACCACAAAGCATGCTCACCACTAGGTGGTAGACCTGCTCGATGAACTGTTTGAAACTGAACTCCATGGAATTTCATCTGAGCGGTGAAGTCCAAGATGTTACCACCTGCGGCTTCTCGTTCTTGTCCATTTTCTACATCGATAAAAAAACCCTGTCCACTTGAAATAAAATGAACATGTTAGCCAGTATGAAGGAATACTGGAACATGCTCTCTGTGGTGAATTTTGAAAGTTGCTCGGGAATAGTCTCCGCCAGGAAAGTACTATAGTCGAACTGAATTGTGGGCATTTCCTCTGTAGAGAAAATGGATAGAAAACCCAATATAGGTTCATCCACCCATTCATCTGAAAAATCTCAAAAATCTGGGCTCTCTGAGGGAAAGATAATTTCTGGTACAATTCTGTTATGATTTCAAGATTAAAAGGGAAGGCAGATTCAGTTCTGGGTATCTGCATCATCTGATCAATGGCCTCTGTTGTGATAACGAACAAAGTTTCCCAAGATGATGAGACTATGGTTCTCTGGTCGTGAAGGTAATGAGCCTAATATTTGAGGGAAAATTCAGGGAAATGATGGATCTGGGGGAAAATGTATAGAGGAAGATTGGACTCCCAGAGCCCAATTTCATCGCTTTGATCTAAGAAAATGTCTCTGAGCCATGAATTCAAATCTGCGAAGCAAATTCGCACCTTGTATCTGAGATTAGATGATCTTTGTCAGCCAAGGGGATTCTGTCAAGGTTGACAGGAGGTGGGAGGAAAGGATTTTCCTCAGCTTTTGCTTTCTTATATTTTGGCTCCATCGTTGCAAACAATACCTATAATTTAAACACAAATGTTAGTGGGAAAGGTTGTGGTCTTGGACTGTTGGCTGAGAACGGAGAGAAGACAAGGAAAAGTTTTCTGGTGTGGGGATAAGGTGAACAATGGGAGAATGAGGGAGAAAAGGTTAGTTTTGAGAAAACGGATACCTGTTGGGTGTGGGGGGACAGATCAACAGGCTAATGGATAAATTAACCTGTAATAAATGGCCAACGGGTCCTTTAGATTCTGAGATGGTAGGAAAAAATGAGTGAAGAGTATGATTGGGTGATGTGGATGGTGTTTGATTGAGGATCAGAAATGGTTAAGGGACCTGTGATGGGTGAGTAGGGGGAAAAGGACTGACAGAGTTATGAGACGGACCATTAGGAAAAGATAGTGGAAAATGAAGTCACGGGACGATGGGGGTATATCAAAAAAGTGGTAAATGGTAAGTGGTAAGATGGTTTGCGGTAAGCAGTGGGAGTATGGTGCAATGGATTCCTGCCACGTTAGCAGATGGTCCTGCTAGAAAACCATTCCATTCCGGAGCCCCCTTCACTGTTAAAAGAAGATCGGTCGGGGGGGAGTCTGAAAAATGTCGTCATCCATCCATCAGTGTGCCTGCTACTGGACCATAGATTTGAGCACATTGTTTAACAAACTTTTCGGACCCCCCCCCCCACCATTAAAAGAAAAACGTCCGGGGGGGTCTAGAATGTAATCTCGGCTGTAGATATGAGTGCCAATGCCTCAGCTATTCATATGTGTGCTTTTGTTACCCTTAATTATGGACCCCCCCCACCGTTAAAGGTAGAACGGTCGGGGGGGGTCCGGAAAAACTTGTTGACCATAGATTTGAGTGCCAACACCTCTGTCATTTATCCGTGTGCTCTCTTTAATCTGCCAGTGCAAAAATCATATTTTCTCCGAAAACTTAGAAAAAGTGCTTTATGTGGGTTTGCCCAGCTTTCCCTTCTTTTTTTCACCATGGGGGTTAGGCATCCAACTTTCAAACATCAAATATATGGTTCAGCATCGATCATCATGCATGTTTTATTGAAATAAAACCAACTAAACTATGCTCTAACCTACTTACCTATGACATTTATCCCAAATTAAACTATTGGACTAAGAAATTACTCTACCCTAGGGTTATTTGACAAATATTAGGAAGTTTGGTCAAATTTATTCGCTAGCTAACCTAAATTGCTTGGCTAAGATTAAACAATTTAGCCAAGCTTATTCACTAATCCTATAAACATCAATTTAAAAGGACTTGGTCATGCTTAAACTGTATGGACCAGGTCATTGTTATTGCATGGGGATTTATTCAATTTCTTTTATGCCCTCTTTTATTCTTTTCTCATTTTTTTTTCTTTTTTTTTCCTTTTCTTTCTTTTTCTTTTCTTTCTTTTTCTTTATTTTTTTCAAATTATTTACAGAATGGAAAATTATTTGGCAACCAAACATAGTAAAGTGATAACATCTCAATCACCATTTGATCCTATAAATTATAGGGTTATAACAGTGGCTCCACCTGGGGATGGTACTCTCCTTGTGAAGTGCCAAGAATGCTGCTTCCTGATGTTCTGAAAAAATTCTCCTCAGTTGTTTGATTTGTTTTATATTTTTAAAATTTTGATGACAATGTTCAAGTGTCTTAGGGCCTTCTCTACAGGATTCAAACAAATGATTAAAGTTATCCACTCAAAAACTTGTAAGAAAAAAGGGAATGGTTTGTACAATGGAAAAGTGTGACTGAAGGCCTCTACTAAGGGGGTGAATAGTGTTTCATCATTCTTCCATTCACAGGTCCTCCTGGAAGATTGGTCCCATCGCTATTTTCAAGAAAAAAATCATGATTTCCTCTTCATGCTCGAATCATGTAAGGTCCCTTCCGCATACTGTCGAACTTGCCATGCTTCCCCTTATCTTCATTTCTAGCATTCCACCTAAGCACTAGATCACCTAGCTCAAAGTCATCTTCTTTAGTTCTTTTATCAAAGATATTTTTTATGCTCTACTGGACAACTTGAGTCTTGTTCTATACCTCTTCTCTATATTGTTGCAAGTGGATCATCCGATTTATCCTTTTTTGGGAGTCTTTTGGCTCGGCTTGCATCTCTTGCAGCAACTTCATGACGGGAACACCTAAAGAGGTAGGAAAAATTGCTTCAGTGCCATAGACCAACTGATATGGAGACATACTAATTAACCTCTTAGTGGTCAATCTGTTGGCCCAAAGTGTGAAAACCAGCTTGTTATTCCATGACTTTTTGTTTTCTTGTAGTGTATTTTTAATAATGTTCATCGGGGTTTTATTGGATGAATGAGCCAACCCATTTCCCTGAGGGTAATAAGATGTGGAATGTCCCAAAGTGATATGATAATGGTTGCAAAAATCTATGAGATTATTAGATAGGAAAGCAGTTGCATTGTCGGTTATGATTTTTCTTGGACACCCAAAGAAAGACAAAATATTATTTTCCAGAAATTTAACAATGATAGAATCAGTAGCTTGCCTACTTGGTACAACTTCAATCCATTTTGTGAAATAGTCTTTGGCAGTAACAATCCATTTTTGCTGGATTGAAGAGGGAATATGTATCTCTTCGATAAATTCTAATCCCCATTTCTAGAAAGGGGCTTCAATAGAGATAGGTTTCAGGGGTGAAGGAAGAAGCTTCTTTTTTCCCTCAAACACTTGACATTTATGGCACGAAGTTACTTTCTTCTGCACATCAACAAATAGTGTAGGCCAATAAAACCTAGCTCTGAGGATTTTATTAGAAGTGGTCTTCCAACTCAGGTTACCTCCACAGTCTCCCGTATGAAAATCCTGCAAGAATTTGTCAGCTTCATCTTTTAACAAGCAATTTAACAAAATACCTCCAATATCCTTCCAGTAAAGATTACTTTCTAGAA
The DNA here is from genome assembly GCA_032191745.1 of Picea mariana. Taxonomy (NCBI): domain Eukaryota; kingdom Viridiplantae; phylum Streptophyta; class Pinopsida; order Pinales; family Pinaceae; genus Picea; species Picea mariana. Next base: position 8,194 of record JASDQU010280124.1, read on the forward strand.
TGAAAAATTTTAAAGCTTTCAATTTCAAAAACCTAGCTTTAGTTTTTGTCAGACCAGGGGGAGCTTGTAAGTTATGGAAAACAAATATAGGGTCTGTGTACCATGGAGAGTTCAGAAATACCTCATTCATGCTTGAAGTTGCCCTCTCTCCATGTTCATCTACTGCAGCTAAGAAATTAATATCTAAAGCATGAAAATTAGATTCAACCATTAACTTTGCTAGACCTTGACCTTTAATCAGTTTAGTAGGATTAATCTCTATGTCATACTCTAAAATAAAAACAATCCATTTTCCTCTCCTACCATCTGGATTGTCCTGAGTTAAAATGTCCTTTACTACTGCATTCAAAACATAAGCGATTGTGTGGGAATGGAGAATATAGACTCTGAAATGTCTTATGGATTTTACCAGAGCAAAGGCTTGTTTCTCCATTATTTTGTAATTCAATGTGACATCTCTTAAGGATTTACTGAAAAAGGCTATGGGTTGTTCATACCCTTTGTTGTTTTTTTGTAGTAATACTGCTGCAACGGTGTGCTCAGAAGAAAAATAAAAAAGGTAAAAATCTTTTGTGAAATCAGGACTGATCAAAACTGAAGCCTATGTGAGTGCATGCTTAACCTGTTCAAAAGACTTCTTGGATTCAGTGTTCCATTTTATTTTTGTGTTCTTTTTTAACATGTTGGTGATGTTCCTAAGAAACTCGGCCAGGTTGGGTATGAATCTTCTCAGAAAGTTTATTTTTCCAATGAAAGATTGTAACTCTTTGATATTCCTAGGATATTTCAGTTTCTGAATGGATTTTGTTCTACTAGGATCTATCTTAATTCCATACTTAGAGATTATGTGTCCCGACAGTTTACCTTCCTCTAATCCAAAAAAGATTTTCTTAGAATTCAGAGAAACCCCAAATTTTCTGCATTTCTCAAACACTCATCTGAGATGTTGTAAGTGCTCTTCGTTGGATTGAGAATAAATGGTTACATCATCTAGATAAATGACAATAAATCTGCCAAGATCATATACAAAAGCGATGTCCATTGCTCTTTGGAAAGTGGCCCCAGTGTTCATCAAACCGAAGGGCATTTTCACATACAAGAAGGTTCCCCAAGGTGTTGTGAACGTTGTTTTTTCCTGATCATCTGGATGAACGAGAACCTGGTTATAGATTGAGAAACCATCCAGTAAGAAGATTCGGTTGGATCCAACTACCTTTTGCAATATGTGGTCCATTTTTGGCAATGGGTAGTTGTCTTTTACGGAAACCTTGTTCGGGTTTCAGAAATCAATGCAAATCCTGATTTCTCTAGTTTTATTTCGAGTTGGAACCAGATTTGAAACCCATTTCGAAAATCTTAAGGGAACTATGATTTTAGCATCATACATTTTTTTGATTTATTTTTCTATCAGGGGAAGTAACTTGGGATTGATTCTCCTAAGTTTTTGTCTGAAAGGTTTTTTTTCTTCTTTTATTAGGATCCTATGTTGTATGATGCTTGTGTCGTAAGATTTTAAATCTTCATAACCCCAGGCAAAGATGTCTACATATTATTTGAAAAGTTCAATGTATTTGAGTTTCTGCTCGGGGGGTAAATATTTAGAAAGTTTTATCATCTTGGGTTTCTCCTCCATCCCTATGTTACAATCCTCAATCTCTTTACCATTGGCTTCAATTTTGGGTTTTTTCGCCACATCATTAAAATCAAACAGGTCTTCTAACGGAACTAAACCCCTAGGTAACACATTATTCTTGAAGTAAAAAACATCAGAATCTATCTCATCTTCACTTAATTCTTATGAATCTATTTTATTTACACTATGATTCCCAAAAATGGATTTATTTACATTTTCATCATCATTTTCTAAGTCTATATTTGTACACTCGAAATCATTTTTACATTGTAGAAAATCTTCAATTTGATCGTCGTTCCCAAATACCTGCCAATATCTGATGTTATCTAGGGAAGTTGGTCTGCACTTCACCTTTACTATGTATGGGCAAGTGGAGCGAAAAGGTATCTTGCATGCAGTTGCTAACGTAGCTAACCCATCTTCTAAAATGTTATGTCCCCTGGGCATCACCTGCAAATCGATTTCTGTGAAACATTGAAGGGCATCCAAAACAACATTCCTATAAGCTCTAAGCCTGGGATGTTTTTCTTCATACTCACTTTTAATTTGTTTGATGATTAATTCAGAATCACCTCTTGCCATGATTTGCTTGGCACCAACCTTCTTCAGCAGTTTAAGACCGAGCATCAAAGCTTCATACTCGGCTATGTTGTTAGTGCATTGAAAATTCAGTTTGTAAGAATGACTCTTTGAATACCTTGTTTTGTTATTGTGCAACCAAACTCCTGCTCCAGCTCCTTTTCTCACAGCCCCATCGAATTCCATGCTCTAGAACTCTACTGGCAGTTCTTCACTTATTACAATTTCCCTTCCTTTTTCCTTAATGATTCTCTGGCCCTCTTTCGGATCAAGTGTATCTTCTTCCAGCTGAGTGTCTCTTTCTTCCACATCATTGTCATTATACAGGATGAAGGAATCCAGATAAGAGTGTGCAAAGTATAGAGGGTAGTTATGTGGTGTTTCCTGGCTGCTGACCATATATTTCATCAGTGTCTCTTGGTACAGTCTTCTCTATTGTCTGAATACTAGGATAGTGAAATACAACATATCCAACTGTAAAGTGCCTTTCAACTTGGCCCCCCAAGATCTGGATAGAAACATACCATATTTGGGGGGAATTTCTGTGACCACAACATCCATAACCATGCTTTTTGCTGGAATCTGAACTAGGGTGATACATAAGTCTTTGACCAACCCGATACATTTAACTTTGTTGGAATCAAAAGAGTGCAAATATTTGTAGGGTCTGGTGACCTCGAGTCCCAAATTTTCCATCACTTCTTTAGGCATTAGGTTCTGAGAAGCACCTGAAATCTAACATAGCATTGTGCAGAATCAGGTTCCGTATATTAAGGCTGATGTAAAAAGGAGCGACATCACCGGTGTCGATTTGACCATCAACTTCAAGGCCAAACAAGATTTTCGGTTGATCATCGGTAAGATTTAATGTGTCTGAATGATTTGTTGATCCAACCATCAATGCCTTCATGCCTATCTCTGGCTCAATGCTCCATGCTTTGATCACCTATGATCTTTAAGCGTTCTTACTCATCGGCTCAAAAAGGGGAATGGGAATCTTCAATTTGGATAATTCCCCTTCAAAGATGAAAGTAGTGGGTGCTCTGCTTAGGCTTAGCAATTCTGATCTGTCTGCCATAGTTTTTTAGGCAGAAGTACTTGGTTGATTAATTGATGAAACCTCAGTCTATGTCGATCTTTGTAGAATGGTAGGGTTTATTTTTGCAAGAGATTCAACATTGCATTTCTCAGGGATTTTCTTGGTAGAAGGTCCCAAGGTCTTATTCGTTTCGATTGTTTTCTTTGTTTCGGTTACCTTCTTTGGGGGATTTTCATTTATCTTTTTTCTCCTTAGATTGTACCACCTATGTACCTCCATAATGGTGTTTTTAAATGCCTGTTGTTTTGTTTCCTCAGCTTCCTCGTTTAACTTTGTTTAAGAAAGGAGGAAAAGTTCTTGCTCTTCCTGAGTGAGGAAGATGGCTTCGTCGTCGTGAACTCCCATGAGGTTTATATGCATTTCATCTAATTCTTCAATTGTCTCCTAACCTTCATCAGCATAATTTTCTTATAGGGGTGGTCTTATCGGTTGATCAGGAACCCTTTGTTCCCTTTCATCCCTAGGATCTCTCTGCCTGATTTGAGGAGAATTTCTTCTGAAGTTAGGATTCCAAATTTGTGGAGCAGCTTGGTTATCTCTAGGAGGATTTATTTCGACTATAGTAAGTCTCTCCATCATCCTTTCCATTGATCTAGCTAAGGAATCTAGTTTGGCGTCGGAAGAGGATGTGGTAGTTTCCTCTTTAATCGTGACTCTCCTTTCCATCCTCTACCGTGCCCTTTTGGCTAACAGGTTGGGCTCTACACTTACTACACTTTTTTGCATGTCCTTCAGAGTGGTAGAGTTTCTTTCCCTTAATTGATATGACATATCAATGTCAAAACCATCAGGGAATTTTATCAATGTCAAACCTTGTGGAGGTTTGATATCGACTGGAATCAAATTGTACAGATTGTTAAAGCGGGTGCAGTAGTCTTGTACTGTCTCTCCTTGGTTCCTCCTGATGCTTTCGTATTCTGACAAGAAATGAAGAGGGTTCTTCTTTACCTCCCATCTTTCGAGAAAAATTCTTTGAAACATGATATGGTTGACCACAGAAGAAACACGTAAGCCTTTGTACCATTTCTTAATGTCCCCAGTTAGACTCTGTGAAAATAGTCTCATTTGAACGTCAGCTTCATCAACTTCCTGCAAGTCAAAATAGTCATTCATTTTATCAGCGTGTTGTTGTGCGTTCAAGGGCCCAGTACCATCAAACTGTGGAAGTCTTGTTTGATAGTCTTGGGGCATAGCGTGTAAAGGTTTGGCCAACACCAAAGGAGCATATATGGTTGCCATGATAGGTGGAGGAGGCGGGACAACAACCTGGATGATGGGTGGGGAAGTGACAGAAGATGCAGAGGATGAATGACTAACCGACACAGAGTGAGCGGGTTGAGATTTTACAGAGGCTACAACAACAGTTATGGTAGAAAATTCGACCGACTGTTGGAAGTGGGTTTGGTGTAAATCTTGATCGAGATTTTCTACCAAAATTTCTAGTTTGTCAATCTCCTCAAGGAATATTTGATCAAGGTTATCCTTGGAAGATAGTATTTCAGGGGTTGGGGGTTGCATGATGGTTTGATCTAAATAGGTTTCAGTCACAAAGCTATCAAATTTCGTTCTAAACAGGCTTTGTTCAAAAGTGGTGCCAAACTTGAGATTCTGAAGGGAAACAAGTTTCTCTAGAAGAGAAAAGGACCTATGAAGGGGACTATGACTCCCTGAACCTTCTAAGATGTTCTTTTTTCTGAGTAACTTCTATGGATTATCAATTGCTACTGCAGGTTCTGGATCTGGGTGAGATCGAGTATAAGCTCTTTTAGGAGGCAATTTTTTAATTACATATATATTTTTATTTGATGAATCCAAAATTTCTATGTAAAAACTTTTAACAACCTCTGAACATTATCTCTTTCTCAGATTTAAGATGAGTTCAGAAATACAGTTTTCTTCTAGGGAAAAGAAATTGTGGGATTGAAAGTTTGTTCAGTTCCCCAGTATGGTCGCCACTATTTTATCGCTCTGTAAATTCCCTGAGGTTGTCAGAGTAGAAGAAATTTGCAAGAGATAACTTTATCCAACCACTTTGAAACTGGAATAGAGCCATGCCAGTTTCAGAGAGGGATCTCTCTGTAAGATTTAGATATGTTTTAACTTTAATATATTAGGCTAGTTAAGCAGAATAAAATTGAACGGGTTGTTTTTAATTTTGTAAAGTTGGATGAAATAGGGTTTACGCATCCATTGGGCTATGGGGTTTGTATTATAGGGATAGAAATATGAACAAGAATAAAATATTATTTCACAGGTCAAGTTAATGCATTCACTAGATTCTTTGACAGTAAAGTGATGGATAGCAGAAAAGATGAGAAAATCAATTATAGTAAAGAAGAATTTAAGAATTTCTTCACTATAACATTAGAAGACAGACATTCGGATCTTTAAAGTCAAAGACAGGGTATACAAAGATAAATCCTACAACATAGGATACTTTTAAAAGATCGGATTAGAAAAACAATATGATGACTGAGCAAGAAAAACATTCAATAAGGAGAAATAAACATCACCATTGAATAACACGCGAGAATCCTGTGAAACGTCCCTTTGTATTACTGGAAGATCTCTTGATAAACAATTACAGTATTTATGGCTTATAGGGCGTAAAAATCAACCCTACATACTTCAAAGTTTGAAGTATTTATAATCAAAATTACATACGATCCTATCATTAAAGATCAGGATGTGGTAGATCCTAAATTTAACTAACTAACTCAACAAGATACAAAAATTCAAGAACTGTTGATGATGTGTTAAAATCTTCATGTTGATTTATGGGGAAAACCATTGGTGAGTCATCTGCATGACTTCGTCTAATCGGATTGCTGACTAGACCTAGACACCTCATCTCTTACTCGATCATATTGCATAGTTCTTCCCATCGTAGCTAAGTGGGAATGTTGACTTTGAGTAATCTTCTGTATATTCCATCCATATCTGTATACTTGGCGAAAGTTGGTTTGAAGATGAAAATATATCGGATTTCATGTTGTATGATGATGTCTGGCTGCAAGGTTTCTAAAAATGCCTTGCCTGTTATGCTGCTCTGTATTCCCGAAAATTCAGAACTATCTTTGGCCATTGTGGCCAACTTCCATTTATAATCAGGAAGGGTCATTAGCTTGTCATTTAAGACCCTTAATCCAAGGATTCCTTGATCCAGGTGGATATCAGTGGCCACCCACCTTTTCCAAATGGCTCAAAATAGTTTTTTGGCCATTTTGGCAATTTACTATTTTTAGCAGCTTTTAACTTTC
>JASDQU010280125.1:0-14764 GCA_032191745.1 Picea mariana
TTAACTATTAAACAAAATATAACAAATTGACCTGAAGTAACGCTTCAGGTTTGTCCTGTGTATGATAGTCGATTCAGCTGTTTGGTGGGAGGAAACCCGCACCAGAATCTCCACGAGCTTCTCGTAAACGGAAAGCTGTTGTGCTCTTCAAATATAATTACAGGACAAACAAGACATAAAAATTTACAACAATCTTATTATTTACAAATCATAGCATTTAGATAAATCTGCGTGTAAAGATTTGTACGAAATGATTCAGTCAATGAAGAAGAGAAATCTGTAATTCATTAACTGAAACAAATTAATTGTTGTATTTTTTAAATAAGAGAGAGATCAGATATAGATTACACATTAATCAAGTCACATCAACATGCAATGAATTATGATAGCTAAAGTAGTCGATAATAAATTGCAAACTGATATGAAAAACCTGAAACAGAAGTTTGGTATATTGAAAGCGAAAGCTGTTACAAGACATCAACTTTCATCTCAGTCTGAATCATAAATCCATAGTCTGGTTCTCCCACAGTGATGATGATGGGTTTATTACAAAAAATGACAAGTATTTAAAGACCTCCCACAGGGTAAAACATCCCTGTGGGAATCATCAAAACAGTTTACAAAAAATCTGGAGATAATCTCCCAAGTTTGACTAAACTAACAACCTAAAATAAAAACATATCCAAAGTATCTCCCAAATTGCTAGAACATGCCCAATTGATCATGGTAATTCGTATGTACCTGAACAAGGACAAGAATAGACAATATTAGAGGATATTTTATTGATAAAATTGATAAAAATCTAATTTTAAAGACTAGCTACAGAATCTTGCGATTTTGTAGCTGGTCTAAATCAAACACAGAATCATTTTAAAACTAATTCAAAACTCAAAGAATTAAATTCAAACTACTAAACAAATATCTAATTTCTATTTGAAAACAAACGAATCATTCAAATCAAAAACTGCTAATACTAATTCGAGAGCAGACAATATTATGATCAATCGAATGATTACAGAGATAGATGTACTTTGTTCAATTTGTTATCACAATTTCGGATGAACATAATCATATTGGATAACTCGACAGCAATGAAATCGTTTTCATGAACCAATTGAAATCAACACCAACAGTTTATGTTGCTTCAGACAAAATCATTTTCGAATCCAAACGAAATCAACAGGATCATTTTTCAAATTGATAGAACTATATTAAACATATACAAACGATCATTCTAATCATGGCACACAGTAATCACTTGCAAATCCAATCAAACAGGAATGAATCGAAACAGTTTGAGGCTGACATAATTGTTATGAATGAACACAGCTCCACGATCTTAGCAAATAGATCTTCAACACAGGTCGAATGTAACCAGAATCAAACGAGAATATTAATTCAATACAAAACAGAGCCATTCCTGGTAAATCGAAGTCAACAGGGTTGTTTTAAGTTTATTATATTACATCGTATTTATCAACCCAGTCACTAATAATGACGCATAACACATATAAAGGATCATACCAATTCAAGCCCACGAAATCGTTTCAAAATCAAACCATAAAAACTAAATCAGAGCCGATAGAATCTAACCACAACGAAATCGTATCAAATAAAAACAGAACCGTGTTCTAATTTTAGCATAAAAATCTCCTGTACAGGTCATATGCAATCCAAATCCAAGCGAAAGCAAACCCCATTGATTTCGTTAATTCAAACCAACAGAATTATTCTAAAATGAATCAAACCCAGTCAAAACCAATCAATTGCTAAACAGGGCACGACCAAATCGCATAGCCAAAACATAGTTACATTTGAGTTTAGTAAAATGAATCTACTGTTCAGGATTCATAACAAAATCATTCAAACTATAACAACATCATTTCAAATCAAAACGAACATAGCTAATTTGGAAGAAAATTCAATCGGTTATAATAATCCAAGACAACTCACAAAGCAAAACTCATATTTGAAATTCATACCTGGACAATCAGAAAACAACTTTGATTATGATAGTTTGGAATTGACGAAGGTTGTTGCCGATTCGACATTCCTAAAGACGATTGAACCAGTGGTTTTCTGTTTCTTGTCATTAGCTTGAATCTTGTCCCTTTCTCTCGACAGCACTGTAACTTGGTTCTCTAAAGCTTTGATGTTCGACTGTAATAAGGGAACGTCAGTGTAATAACGCTCTAGCCACACACTACATTGGATACATGGTGTTTGCTCGGTCTTCGAAATTGCAGGCGAGGGTTTGTTTAAATCACTGAGGGTTTCATTAGGCAGCCTCATTCCTCGGTAGTTAGTATTTTTCTTTAAGCACGGGGGTAAATTAGATACAAATTCACAGGGTTGCTCGGAGCATAGGCCGTGGGAATAGGGATACTCTTATGCTAGGAAACGCTCGATATCGTAGTCCGAGTCCTCGCTGAGAACTATGTGATTTTGGTTGACGTTTGGCTTAGGTTTATTCCTGGCAAGTCTTGATATCAATCGAGCATTCTTTTTACCCTTGCTGTTGACAGTAGGGTTACGCTTGACTTTCTTACTCACAGGCTTCTTTACAGCCTCAATCTTGTCTGTTATGATGTCGAGTAGGTCGATCTCAGGGAAAACAGAGGGTTTGGCAGGGGGTAGAAGGACATGGAATGGCACGGGTGGACTGACCATAGTCTCACTAACCACTGTTTTATCGATTTGGACAGACTCTGGACCAACAAAGGAATTTCTAGATAGAAAGGCTTGCCAATTATCACCGTGAAGGTTTAAATGGTGGATGACAATGAGTCTAATCAAGCCATGGTGAAACAGCCTACTATCATCCTTCTCGTGTTTGAACCTCTTAGCCATCTTGTAAAGACTACGCAAGAATTAATGAGGCATGTTCAAAGGATATCCCATGAAATTCATTAACAGTCGAAGGTGATACAAAAATACTAAGCCATACTGACCTTCACAGGTCACAAATTGTTTGACAATCACCAAAAGATCGTGCCACATGGGTTTAAGGGTGGAAATAGGCATACCTTTATCACAGGAGACAACCTTCCTTGATACGAATAGCAATGGCCATGGTACCTCATCAACTTTGGAGTTTTTAAACCATCACTGGCCTGTGGCTACTAACCCTGTAGCAGAGCTTATGAATTCTTCATTCAGTTCAAGCTGAATGTCACCTACTTTAGCCCTACACCCATCAAAGGTGAGGGCGAATTGTTGTGCAATGGTAAGGTCGAAGCCCTCGAACCTCTGTATAAACGTGAGCCAACCATTGTCCTCTAAATCCTTACGGGCATCATCGAACAGTAACAGGGCTTGGTTTCCATTTGTCTCTACGCGCACCACCAGTGCCATAGACAGGAGCACACGGTGAGCGATGTGAATGGGCCAGGGTTTGAATACAGCATACGCAGGGGAAGAACACTCACAGGCTTACACGAAACTAGCAAATGTGAACTGGGATAGGGGGAAAACATTTATGATAGAACGTGCGAAGGTGGTGGAGGTATTTCGGCCCATGCAGAACAGTCATTACCCGCGGTACAACCACCAGTGCTTTTAGCTATGCATATCACAATGCATATGTGTTAAAAACTATGCCATTTCAATCAACCAATGGATATATGGTAAGTGGACCAAAAATTTGCGCGAGCCATAGTTTTACCATAGTTTTAAAATCAAAGCAATAAATCAAAGTCGCTCCAAGGGTTTGATTATATGGACGATGTGTTGTATGAAACTATTTATACCAAGGGTTTTACCACAATACAAATGTGTTTTCATGAAACCAATGCGTCAAGTGAATCGATCAAAGAACATATAAATCCAATCATCAATGCATCACAAATTTGATCAAAAGAATGTCATCACAATCTTGTTAAACGAAGTCATATTAACAAGTAAGAATGCCAAATAAATAAGGATCATGGAGTCTTGTCAATCGTATAACAATAAGTAAATTGGAAACGCAATGGGCACATCAACAAGAATGTTTACCACAATTCAATGACTATTTTAATGTGACTTTGAAAAACAAGTTTTCACGCTTGCAGTCGTGAAAACAAAAACAAAGGTAAGTGTGCAAATAGTGGAAAAATAATAATGTCGTTTTATTCAAGGATTGCGACGAAAATGAAGGTTTGCAAAACATTGGTGTAGGTAGCTTATAAGAATAGTAGAAAAATGTGAATTGGCTGCCAACACCTCCCAGTTGGGTTCTGCTACTATAACTCTCCCAATACCACTCTGATACCACAATGTAACGTACCCAAATTACTACTGAGCAACAATACTCTAAAATCTAGTGCGCAGATTCTACTCTATAATATTAGTCTTTGCAAAAATACTTGAAGTAACACACATGACCCCAAGTTGGTCACACCACATAATATTTCCTCTTCTGACACAACTTATAACAACAAAAGTAACACAATACAATTTTGTGCACAAACATGTTGAATAAACAAACATTACTATGTGTGTAATCCACTATGAACATGTGATCACTACTGCGTGCAACTAGTTTGGCATCACACACATATTCTGTTCTCCTTGTTTGCATGAACTACTTCCCTGCGCGCACAATAAATCTAGCCTCTTGCATGCACACAGTATTTCCTTGCGCGCACAACAATTTTAACCTCACCTTAGAGATGCGTGTCCATTATTACAAGGTTAACATAATATGAGTAACTAATAAAAAATGTCATACTTAGCATGTACGACTACAAATATTGAATATCAACACCACACTTACATGTGCAAACAAAATTATATAGAATAATAGTAATTACTTATATGCAACATCATACAAGAATTAAATCCATATCAAACATAGATAATTAATCACACAATAAATGAGACAAGCACATAAAGGACACTTATCTTTTATGAAAAGTCACCAACTGCGCGTAGAACTTAGACGTTCCTCCCAGCCATAGACTCTATTGCTCATAAGATTTCATCAACAGGTCACCCCCGAGCTAGGTATTAAACTCCACTGGGGCACAATGATTCCTAATGCCAGGCTAAGGTCTGATAAACAATGAAATTTCTCAGTCTAAGGTGCCCACTAGTGAAACTAGTCAACAACCTCTGATTCCGAACATGCATTTCCCACCCTAGGAAGTGTTCCCCTTATCTTCTCAATAGTACTTAGGATGCCCCACTTCCCTTCCATGGATTCAACAACAGGATGGATAGGAAGTCTCATAGCACTGCAACTAATACCCAACGCACTAGGGAAAAATTCCCAACAAAAGTCTCACTTGGAGAGAATGCTCAGAGGCATGACAACCCATCTTTTCATCAACAAATCTTTCACCTAAAGAGAATGATCATGGGCCTGACAACCCGCCTCTTTGATAACAAATATCTCACCCGAAGTGAATGCTCACAGGCTTGAAACCCCCCCCCTCTTTGAGCAAAAACTATTTTTTCCCAAGCACATGGTTAAACAATGGTAGTCATTTCTCGCTCTCCCAAGAGGAGTGTCAGTCTAGATTATTAGAGAGTGAAAAATGAATGATCTTTTCCCCCTCGCTCAGATGGTCCAAAAACATGAGTAAACATAATTAATTCCCTAAAATACACTAAGGCCAAGAATATATATTGCATTCCTTAAACTAGACACATGTCACCTTGAGAAATAACTTTAGCCACTTGGAGACTTGTTCCCATCCCTCAGGAACTTAGGATAAATAATTATCCATAAATTACACTTTCCAAAAATATTAATAAAATATTCCCTTAGACTTAAGCTCCCTTGGCTTATCCCCCACTTTTCCCTTTTTTGGTGGAGTTTATCCCCCCATCTCTTTTCGTCTGATCTGTTTGCGCGCAACAATGTGATATTATTAATAAATTGAGTGTGATTACATTTTACAAGGATAGGCACACTGACCTATTTGCATCCCGACTCACCATCCCCATAACCACACATGCTCTTTGGCCTCAAATACATGTACATCCATATATATATAACTTGGTTCAATGCGCACTTCAAGGTAATCCCCATGCACTTACTCAAGTGCGCACAACACTGTGAAATGTGCACACCCTTCCTTTGATGTGCAAACCACACACACTTAGCCAAGTGCACGCAACACTATTGATTGTGCACACCCTTTCTTTTATAACAATCCTCGCGCACTACTCAGGTGTGCACAAAACTGAAACTTGGTGCCAATAGATCACTAGCCTATATGTACATTTACATTTACAATTGGTACCAATGACTCACTAGCCTATATTTACAATTAAAAATGGGGTTCATATTAGGGACATTACATTACCCTCCCCCTTATTTATGCACTATCCTCAATGCATTATATACACTTGTACATACAAAAATTCAAAATTCCTAAAAAAGATGTGAATTCTCTACTCGCATAGCATCCTCGCACTCCCAAGTTGCATCCTCAGGACCGTACCAAGTCCATTTGACCTTTACTAGATCCATGACTTGATTCTGGAGCTGTTTGATTTTCCCATCCAATATGCAAATTGGTCACACTTGAAAGTCGCCTTCTGGTTCCACCTGAATCACATTCCAATCAATGACATGATTAACATCAGACACACACTTTTTAAGTAAAGATACATGGAACACATTACAAATACACAAGGATGCAGGCAATGCAAGCATATATGCAATAGGACCAATCCTCTCTAGGATTTCAAATGGCCCACAGTAGCGTACTGCCAACTTAGAAAATTTTCCCAACTTCGGGGAATTGCATCTGGATTTTACTTTCAAGAACACATGGTCACCCAATTTAAACTCTTGGTGGGTTCTGTCTTTATCCACGCAACGTTTTTGTCTGTGTTGGGCAGTATTTAAATTCTTCCTTATCTTCACCACCTTCTCTTCCATTTCCTTGAGCATATTTGGCCCAACCACGACTCTATCTGCTGGGTTGTCCCAGCTCACTAGTGTGTTTCACTTTCTACCAAAATGTGCCTCAAATGGGCTCATCTTTAAATATGCTTGATACCCATTGTTGTAATCAAACTCTACCAAGCGAAGTTAGTCTTCCCATTTTGATTCTTTATCCATCACATACATCTTGAGAATATCTTAAATCACCTGTTTTACCCTCTCTAATTGTCCATCTATCTCAGGGTGACATGTTGTGCTAAAGTTAATATTTGTCCCAAATCCTTTGAAAATCCCTTTCCAAAATTACGATGTGAACTTGGGATTGGTGTCCGACACAATTGTCTTAGGTACACCATGCAACTTACTAATTTATCACATGTACATTTTAGCAATGTTGGATTCCTTGTGCGTTGACTTCAATGGAATAAAATGGGAAGCTTTAGTAAGCTTTTCCACCACTACCATAATAGAATCATGTTGCTTAATAGTCCTAGGAAAATTAGTAATGAAATCCATGGTTACAGCTTCCCACTTTCACTTAGGAATGGGGAAAGGTAGTAGAAAACTAGTTGGATGGCTATGCTCAGCCTTGACCTTTTGAAATTCAAGGCATCTAGCAATAAAATCAACAACCTCCTTTTTCATGCTTGGCCAATAGTATTGATTTTTGACAACTTCTATTGTCTTATCGTAGCCTAGATGTCCTGCATAAGGAACTTTATTCATCTATGAAAATAACATATTTTTCAACTACTGAACATTTGGCACATAAACTCTTCACCTATATATGAGGACCCCATCCTCTTTTATCCCATAACCTTCCAATTTCTGCTATGAAATACTTTGTTGTAAATTTTCCTTTATGTCCACATAGCGCTGATATGACTTGGAAACCTTTAAAATCCTGTCACTCAAATATGATTTGTACATGCTAATTCCTATAGTATGCATTTCATGCACCCTCCTGTTGAGTGCGTTAGCCACCTTGTTCTATTTTCCTCTGATATGCTTTATGTCAAAGTCATACTCATTGATGAATTCTAACCACCTGATCTGTCTGGAATTTAAACTTGGCTATCCAGACATATATTTCACACCACTATGGTTTTTTCTCAACTCAAATATTTTACCCATGAGATAGTGCCTGCACATCTTCAAGGCATGCACTATGGCTGGCACTTCTAAGTCATGAGTAGCATAGAGCCTTTCATTCTCTTTTAGCTTTCTTGATTCAAAACATATCACATGCCCATTTTGACTAAGGAATCCTCCAATTCCTTCTTTGAAAGAACCCATACATATAATGAATTATTCATCCAAATCAACAATCCTTAGTATTGGCGCACTGGTCAATAAAATATTCAAGCACTGAAAAACTTCTTACACAATCCAGAGTCCATTGAAGTCACACACCTTTCTTTTGCAAGGATGTGATTGGGCACAATTTTTTAGAAGCCTTCAATAAACCTTTTGTAATAACCTTCAAGTCCCATGAAAGACCTCACCTCTGCCACATTTCTTGGTGTTGGCCATTCTTCAATGGCCTTTATCTTTTCCATATCCACAACTATTCCTTCCTTGGAAATTATATGACCCAAATAATGAATTTGTCACTAGTAAAATGAGAACTTGCTCAACTTTGCATACAATTGACGCTCCCTCAATACTTGTAGCACCATCCTCAAGTGCTTCTCGTGATCTTCTTCATACTTTGAGTAAATAAGTATGTCATCCATAAATACAATGACAAACTTATCTAAGCAATTTATGAAAACTTCATTCATCAAACACATGAAGACAATGGTGCATTTGACAACCCAAATGGAACCATTGTGAACTCATAATGTATGTACCTCATTTTAAAGGAAGTCTTGTTGATCTCTTCTTCTTTAATTCTCACTTGGTGATATCTAGATCTGAGATCGATCTTTGAAAATATTTGCACACCCCTTAGCTAATCAAAGAGGTCATCTATCCTTGGAAAAGGATACTTGTTCTTTACTGTTACTTTTTTCAACTGCATGTCAAGTCGATGCAAAGTCTCAGCATACCATCCTTCTTCTTCATGAACAATACTAGGGCACCCCAAGGTGACACACTTGGGAGTTTATACCCCTTCTTCAGAAGCTCTTCAGTTTTTATATGTAATTCCTTCAACTCTAACGTACTCATCCTATAAGGAGTCTTGGATACAGAAGTTGCACTCAAAATTATATTTATAGAGAAATCAATATCTCCTTTCGGTGGAAACCCTGGTATCTCTTTAAAGACATCTTCAAATTATTTCAGAACTATGCAGTCTTCAACATTTGGTGCTTTATCCTTAGGTGCCTCCTCCATGTTTGCTGCAAATACTTGATATCCTTTCTTGTATCTTTTATTCAATTGCAAGGCTGAAATTTCTATGATAGTTACAACTCTTGGAATGCCTTGAATTGTTCTTAAGTTTCCTTCCTCATACAAGAAAGTAAATGCCTTATTGTAACAGTCTAGAACAATATGATGTTGGTCCAACCAATCCATACTAATGAGGAAATCATAAGATTCCAAAGGTACGATAATAAAATCAGTTGTTGTGTGCAATCCATTTATTTCCATTGGACATGCCTTAGCCATCTCATTAATTTTCCTTTTTTTCCCTGTAGCTAACTACACCAAACAAGATTTTCCAAACTTTATTCTCGACAATTGGAATATTTCCACCATCTTAGGATCTAGATAAATATGACTAGCTCCTGAATCAATTAAAATAGAAATGAGTTGGCCATTAATCTTACATTCCACTTCAATCATGTGTGACTGAAACTTAGCTTGCTTGTTATCTAGGGCCGCATAAATACTAGGTATATTTCTTCCCATTTCTTCAACTTTCACAACTTGTTGTACACTATGTGCAGTCCTCACTTTTTCATCTCTTTGAGGGAAATATATGTACATATGATCTCCACCACAAACCCAACATTGAATAGGTTGTTGCCTTGGTATTTTCCCCACTATCTAATTCATTTCGAGATCCTTGGGAGCTAGTTGTCCTTGTGCAATATTTATGAAAAATGGTGGCTTATTCCCCTTGTTCCTATGTTCCACCTTGATTTTCATCTTGTCTTCCCAAGCCTTTTGGAAAATTGGTCTTCTCTTTTGCTGATCATAAAGACATTTATCACACCTTATGGTTTCCTCCAATATCTCGAGGTCATCATATTGTATCGTGTCACTGATAAATGAGGGAAGCCCACTCAGGTACCTCTGAATTTTAACTTTCTCATCCTTGATGAATGCGACATATTTCAACAGTTCTAAGAATCTTTGTCATACTCATATATTGTCATACTTTCAAGATTGATTTCAAAGAGATCCTTCATTTTCTTGTCATAGTGTATCTTGGTTAAGTATTTCTTTTGAAAATACCTCTTGAACTCCCTCCAAGTAATTTTGTTTTCATCAATGTGTTGCACTTGCACGAATTGATCCCACCACATTGACGATTTTCCCTTTAGATGATAGATTATGATTCTCCCTTCTTCCTGTGTAGAGTAATTATGTAACTGGAAGTACTTCCTCATACCCAATAACCAAATCTCTGCATCTTCATCCTTCCCATGCTCACCATAAAAGGTAAGAGGATTGATATTATTTATTTCTCCATGTATCTTTTCCACCCCAATCCTTCTTTTATTCTTTCTGACATGATATTGAATTGAGATACCGCATGATTTCCTAAATGAATTATTTGGTGAGTGGTTATGTTTCCTATCAACACTTCTTGTATCTCTTCTCTCACCATGAGAATTGTGACTCCTTGACTTGCTTGACTCCATCTTCTTATCTTTTTTCTTTTCTATTCTATCCAAGCTTTGCATCAACTTGATATTGAAGCCATATTGTTGCTCCTTTGCTTTCATAATCCTTTCATTATCAAATTTATAGCTTTGGAAATCTTTTTGCAATTCATTTATGGTTTCTACCAAGTTTATGCACTCCTCCTTGGATTCTATATCATCAACACCCAAACCGACATACAAATCCTTGAATTAATCATCATGGATGTAAGTTCTTTGTGCATCTTCCATGTTTTTTGACTTTATATGTTGATTCTATCCTTATCTAATCATTGTTAATTTTACAAAATGTGCAGGCAATAGGTTTGTTAGATGAATTCATGTGACAACTTCATGAAAACTCAGCACCATTTGTTAGAATCATTTCTTTTGATTCCTTGGATGATTTTAACATCTAAAATTCTAGTTCTCACACATGTGCATCAATATTTTGGGCGCATCATAGCTATGCACCACAAAATAGTATTTTTTTATGCACAATAAACTTTTCACTGTGCGGTACCAATACTTAGAGTGCACAAAAATTTCATGTTGATATCTAGCCGATACCAATCCAATGTTGAACCAATATCTTTGCATCTTCTTGTTGATCTATGGTCCATACAAGTCCAATTTTGAACCAACAACTTTGCAACTTCTTGTTGATCTTTGGCCCCTACAAGTCCAGTATTAAACCAATGGCTCTGCAGCTTCTTATTTATCTTTGGCCCATACAAGTCTAGTGTTTAATAAATAGGTCTGATACCACAATGTAACATACCCAACCTCCCAGCTGGGTTCCATTACTACAACTCTCCAAATACTTCTCTCCCAATACCATGTAACATACCCAACTTACTACTAATCAATGCTATTCCAAAATCTAGTGCACATATTCTACTCTATAACATTGGTTTTCACATAAATACTTGAAGTAATGTGCATGACCCTAAGGTGGCCACACCACACAAACTTTCCTCTTCCGAAACAACTTATAACAATATAAGTAACACAATACAACTGCNTGAACAAAAAAAAATTATTGCATGTGTAATCCATTATGAGACATGTGATCACTACTTCACTCACAACCATTACGGCGTCACACATAGATTTTGTTCTCCTTGTGGGCGTGAACTACTTCCATGCATGCACAACGAATATAGCCTCTTGCACGTATAAAGCATTTCCCTACGCGCATGTCCATTTTAACCTCACCTTGGATAGTCATGTCAATTATTACAAGGTTAACTTAATAAGAATAACTAATAACAACTTTCATACTCAACATGCACGACTACAAATACTGAATATCAACACCACACTTACATGTGCAAGCAACATTATATAGAATAATAGAAATTACTCATATGCAACATCATACAAGAATTAAACCCATACCAGACATAGATAATTAATCACATAGTAAATGGGACAATCACATAAAGGACACTTATCTTTTATGAAAAGTCACCAACTGCGCATAGAACTCAAATGTTCCTCCCATCCATTGACTCTGTTGCTCATAATATTTCAACAATAGGTCACCCCCGAGTTTGGGCTTAAAATCCATCGGGGAAAAAGGATTCCTAATTCCAGGCTAAGGTATGATAAACAACGAAATTTCTTAATCCAAGGTGCCCACTAGTGAAACTAGCCTAAAACCTCTCATTCCCCACATGCCTGTCCCACCCTAGGAAGTGTTCCCCTTCTCTGCTCAACAGTACTTTGGCTTCCCCACTTCCCTTCCAAGGCTTCAACAATAGGCTGGACAGGAAGTTTCAGAGCACTCGAGATAATTCCCAATGCACTAGGGAACAATTCCCAACAAAACTCTCACCTAGAAAGAATGCTCACAAGCCTGACAAATTTCCTCTTCCTCAACAAATATCTCACTTGGAGATAATTCTCATGAGCCTGACAACCCGCCTCTTTGACAAAAAATCTCTCACTCAGAGAGAATTCTCATGGTCCTGACAACCATCCTCTTCGACCACAAACCAGTTTTTCCCAAGCATAGGGTTAAACAATGGTAGTCAATTATTGCTCTCCTAGGAGGAGTATCAGTCTGAATGATTAGAGAGTGAAAAATGAATACCTTGGCTTGACACTAAATGATAGAACATTTTCCATTAGCAATATTTGTCTTCCATGCAAATGATCACTTGAAAATGAAAAATTTCCACACTTTGCAATACCTAACCAAATAAGATGTAACACACCACTACCAGATGTAAGTACACTTACAGAACTTGAAGAGAGACTTGTGTCTCTGCGAATTGCATTTGCACAAATTAGACCCTGGGGCTATAAATGACCCCAAATGGGCTTAACAAGGTCAATTATTAATGTGCCTGTCTAACTAGATGTTCTACAAAAATCCCTGCCACAATTCATTAGCGAGACAATGAAAATTGTTGTAGCTCTGAAAAGATGTTTGCAATACAAGAATGCATACTAGATAGGTAAAGTGTGTGTGCACATTGTCATGAAAGCATTAAAAGCATTATGGTCCGGGGCCCTCTACAAAGCACACAACATTTGTATAAATGATAATTGGAAAAATGTACTTGAACAAGGAAATGACAACTCTGCACAAACTTTTGACACTAATAGTGAATTTGATACAAGCGATGGATCAGAGAATGAAAGACCTGCTGAAACATTGATACATGGATTCACTGAATCACAATGCATTCATGACTTGCAAGACAAGATTGTCTAAATTGCACCTGTTGAAGGGAAACGTCCACCTGGAATATTCAAGGAAAAATTTGCTAAGGAAATGAACTTCCCAACACTGTTCTATGGAGATCCACATCCCAGTGACATCACATAATGATTCAACTACCAAAAAATAGTTCGATGGGAACTGCTACATTCATGCGGTGACTTCTCCTGTCACATACAAATTTTTTTTTCAAAACAATGTGCATAATAATTGAGCAAGTGCTCTCTTGCATGTGGGTACTAATAAGAAAAGTCCAACTATAAGGAAGACATTTATTGGCCAAAGATGTTAAGTACAAATCAAACCTAGAAAAAATCCTAAAATTTGATATTGGATACATAGATTTCAAAAACATTCGCATCTCTCCTGACTACTTGCATCAAAAAAATAAAACAATATTTGCAATGATCTGACAATTGGGACCCCCAACTTTTATCATCACATTTACAAGAGCAAAGCATCATTGGGATCCATTGGTGGCTACAGTGTTTGCATTGCATAGGAATAGGAAAAGGAAAAAACAAACTGATGTTGGCAAATGTTTAACAGGTAACGTATGCTTGTCATTGATGGCAAGTACCACAGAGAAGATGGCAGGATCAGAGTGTGCATCGATGGACAAACAAGAACAATGTAAGCTTGGAGGAGAAGCATCGATGATCATTGGATCCCATCCAAAATTCCCGATGGCATGAGGATCGTCAGATCTGAATAAAGACAAGAAGAGCGCGTGCTGAAGAGAAGGATAGATCTCAGGCGTTATATCTGAGTGCAGGATCCGACCACTGTTGGATCAAGGAAAACCTGCACAATGTTTAAAGAACAAGGAGAAGCGGGCGTAATCATGATATGAGAAATCGCAACTTAATCTGAGTCGTTAGATCAAGGTTGAATCTGGACCGTTGATCCTTGTCCATGTTGGAGTTTCGAGGATCGAGAGTTGGAGATGACAAAGATTATTGACATCAAGAACCCCGATTTGGCGATATGCGATATCGTGATTCAATCACAGCTATTGAATCGAGAATGAACCTGGACCGTTGATTTAACTCCTTATTGGAGTTTCATAGATCAGGACTTAAAGCTGTCGATAACTCACACGGCGAAGTGGCAAAATCGCGAGAAGATCTGGGCCGTAGGATCTGGGGGAAGTACGAAGGTGTAATGATCCCAAACCAAATTCTTTCTTGGAATCACTAACTACTACTAATTTATTGAGTTATTAAGTGCATACAAGATTCATCAACACATGGAGATCACAATATATTCAAGATGTAGAAGCACAAGCAAAGATCTGACCTTTTTATTATGAGAAATGTAAGATCAATACAATAG